>BGPR01016626.1:19144-34142 GCA_013235015.1 Araneus ventricosus | reverse complement strand
TTTAATTCCTTCTCAGACATAAATTTCATTGCAGACGATAACTATTTCAACGCTCGAATGAATCTGTCTTTTAATAAAACAAGAACAAAACGAATCTCCCACAACCACGTGACAGTGGGCGATCACGAGGGAGAAAAAGAGAAATAGAACTCAAGATATCGACGGGAATAAATCGTCTGCACAAGGAGCTTACCCAATCGAACACCCTCGTTCGGGTTGTCGGCCTTGGGGCTGGCGAACAGCCAACCACCCCCATCTTTCGCCACCCCTTTTTCTCGCTAGACCTTGGTGTCTCAGGGAAACAAAGAACTCCGGAATAATATTCGCGGTGAGTCAACTCTGCATGCAGACGATTGGCGAGAAAGGAATGTCATCGCTATCATTAGTGTATCGTTGTTGTTAATGGGAGGGCGCTGGTGACGTGTCTTTTCTGCCTTTGTTTGTCTCTCTATCTCTCCCTGATGTTGTCTCTGCTGGCTGACAGCTGGCATGGCGAGTGAATGCTTTTTTGCATATGAACTTGGGAAAGTGGCATGTGTTTTGGTACTGCGGGGGAAGACACCAGCCTGGGGATTTCCCCGATCATCCGGATTGGATTGTTTACATACATCGGATAAACCGATGAGATGCGAGGCCGTGCGGTGTGGGTCTTGACCTTTGATCCGACCTTCGGATTATTTGATTCATTCTTTCAGGAAAAGTATTACTTTTGAGGAGGAAGCGTTGTTTTGTTTCTGGTTTCGTTTTTTAAAAGTTTGAAATCATTGACTGTCTGGTGTGGATTTTGGTTGTGAAGGTGAATTGACGATGACGGATCGGTTTGGAATGGAAAAGAGTTCATAAAACTTAGTTCAAAAGCTTAAAAAATAACAACAATAATAAATAAGAGAAACAATTCAACAGTGAACCTTTTAACAAGAAAAATTATGCTAAAAGAAAAAAGATACGAGAAATCTGATAGTTCAACGTAACGGTTATGAAGTGCGTTATAATTTCCCTCCCCTTTTTTTAAATAATAAGAATTGCGCGATGAATCATTTTTAATCATCGTATATGCGGCAATGAATCCTCACATGCCTGAATCTTACAGTCCGTCGAGGTCTCGATAATTTAACAGATCCCACGTCTTTTTTTATTTTATAACAATCCTACCAAAAATAAAAATAATTAAATAGTCTAAATCATAACTATAGGCAGAAAATTCATGCTTTGGCTACAAAAGTTTCGAGTAATTTGAATTTATTTTGTATAATTTTTTTAACCTTTAATATTACGGAATGGTGGATCTTAAAATTTACCATTAAAACGCGAGTCTGTTTAAATATCCTTTCAAGCATCAAAGTGTTTTCAAGTCATTGGGCGATTATATTTGTGGCCTCTTTTAACTGCCTGTGAGAACACCTGTTCTTGTCTTTCCACATTAGTATAAATATGCTCTTTATCCATAGGATGATACAGAAGACACGAGTAAAGCTATCTGTAGCGTTATTAGGTGAGAAATACATTAATTCCGCTGAGGGGAGTGAGATCATTATCGCTTAGTGTTACAGCATTTGCGAATATTCCGCGAGCAGAAGAAAAAACTCCACTGGTACAGCATCTGTACCATCCAGTAAGAAGAAATTCCTCTGGTATATTCTGAACTCTGAAGAAAAATATTTCACGAACAGCATTAAAACCATTACGCGAGCAGAAGAAAATCTATCCCATTCTATAAGCAGAAGAAAAACTCCTCTAGTATATTCTGTAAACAGAAGAAAAAAAATCCTCTTCTTATGTTCTGTAAGCAGAAGAAGAAAATAACTTCTCTAGTATATTCTGTAAGAAGAAAAAAAAATTCATTGGCATCTGCGGAAGAAAAAATTCCATTCACACAGCATTTGAACCATTCGGCAAAGAGAAGATCTGTACCATTCTGTAAGCAGAAGAAAAAAAATTCGACGGTAGGCTGTCTCTGCGAAACGGCCGCTGGGATTGCAGGGCATAGACTTACTTACCTTACTCAACTATGACTTTCTGTGACTAAAGTAGCTCTATGTGATTATCAACTCTTATAGTTTATAGTGACTATTAGTCTAGTGTGCCTACGTGACTCTATTTATGTCAAATTCTTCGTGATCTTCACCAACTTTGCAACTCGACTGTGACTAAACCGTAATTCCAAATTCTAAAATTCTTTTTGCAATCTTCAATGTCCACCTTTCTCTGTTAAATGAAACTAAAACCAACTCTCTATGTTATTTGGTTGAGAAGCTATAAGCGTTTAACTTAGCACGAAATTCGACATAATTCATCAATTCTTGAGTAATATTTGGCGCGATCGATGAATGAATTGCCTTAGTCTGCGTGCGCGCGCATCGGTCGCCGTGACGTCATCAAAATTTTTCGTCGTGATTTTCACCAACTTTGCAGCTCGACTGTGACTAAACCGTAATTCCAAATTCCAAAATTCTTTTTGCAATCTTCAATGTCCACCTTTCTCTATTAAATGAAACTGAAACCAACTCTCTATGTTATTTGGTTGCGGAGCTATAAGCGTTTAACTTGAGCTCGAAAAGCGTCATATTTTTTTTTCTTTCCCGAGACACCATTACACCACTATGGAGAGGCGTAAGTCTACGTCAAAATTCCATAGATACAGCATCTGTATCGCCTCTAAGGTAATGTTTAATGAAATTATTTTACCTTTCTCCACTATCTTTCCAGGCAATTTCTTAAAGAAAGTTGCCGATTGGGCTGATCATTACAAATGTGCGGTAGGTTCGAAGATTCTATGACCGAAATTATCTTGAGAGAGCATCTAATGGAGTCCATTTAAATGACGTCACAGTCACACGACAAATTTAACTACGCTTGTCATCTGCCATCAAACTGCACGTTGTCTTAAGCTATAGTGCGTGGTCATACTCATTTTTTACTTTCTCGTATACGAAGTATACAAATAGAAAGTATTGTAATCGTCAAAAAATTCGAACTCGAGATTTTGACGAATCTCCACGTTTTAGACCTCCCCGAGTCCGAAAAACACAATTTTGGAATTATGTCTGTGTGTCTGTCTGTGTGTGTGTGTGTGAACACTATAACTCGAAAACTATTAGAGCTACGGGGATGAAATTTGGTATGTGGTCTTTAAACATAATTTGTAGGTTTCTATCAACTTTTGGACAAAATCCGTCAACGGGAAGTCTGTATGTCTGTATGTCCGAAGTCATGCGAACACTATACCTCAAAAACTTGAATAGCTAGATGGGTAAAATTTGGTACACTGTTTTATCGTCATGAATGTAGGTCCGTATAAAATTTTGGGCCAAATCCGTCAACGGGCTGACTGTCTGTCGGTCTGTATAATATCATACTTGTTCAACTCCATGCGCATGCGTAAATGCCTGTGCAAAGAAGGGTTACTCCGAAAACTTGGCAGTTTGCCAAAAACCAATTCTGGCGGCGAGATTTTGTAAGGAAGCAAACATTTAGGGCGTCTCGTTTTACTTGCGTATTGGAAGCAATCTCTGCGCATGCTCAAGCTATTCTCCCGTTTTCTTCTCCGCACGCGGAATTTGCATTGCTAGAGTTTGATAAAAAAATAAATATTGCGAAGTTTTAATACATACGTATCTTTTTGAATATGATTCTTCACCTCAATATTTTACTATCACTATAATCAACAATGAAAAACCTTCTGATAGTCATTGCATTCTGGGTCACAGTTGGTTCGAACTTTTTATCAACGCAGGGGGAAGGGAAATGACAAATGTTTGAAAAATATACGAAAAAGTTTAGGGGAGGCCACTCCCGCTGGTTCTCCTGCATGATGCGTAATAGATTTCAAAATTGAGATGGATCATTTGGAGTGTGTCAGGTGAGCTTGAACGGTCTCCATTAATCAGTTAATATATGGCGACACTCGATCCAGTGATGGCACTTTCGGAGCTCTGAATTGAAACCAGAAATATAGGCCAACAAGATAAGCAAAGTAAACAAATGAGTCATCAGTGTGTCTCATGACAGCGATGAAATAATAAAATATTCAGAAGAAAAAGAAAAGGGGTAGATTAGGGCGATGACATTGCGTGTACAGCCAGAGGAAGAAAAATAGATTGCATCTTCTTAAACAAGATTTGTTTGGAAATGTTAGACACATGACGCAATGAAACCTCGGTGTATACACACACAAAATATTTTTTGAAACTTCATTGATTGCGTTTTTATTTGACAGCTAATCGAAATTATCTTATGCTTTCGTCGTAATTTTTACTTTATCGCATACGAAGTATACAAAGAGAAAGTATTGTAATAGTCAAAAAATTCGAACTCGAGATGTTGACGAATCTCCACGTTTTAGACCTCCCTGAGTCCGAAAAACACAATTTTGGAATTATGTCTGTGAACACGATAACTCGAACACTATTAGAGATACAGGGATGAAATTTGGTACGTGATCTTTACACATAATTTGTAGGTTTCTATCAAATTTTGGAGAAAATCCATCCAAGATTAGTCTGTCTGTCCGCGTTCATGTGAATACTATAACTTGAAAACGTGAATAGCTAGGTGGATAAAATTTGGTACACAGTTTTATCATCAGGAATGTAGGTCCGTACAAACGTTTGAGGCAAATCCGTCAAAGGGTTGACTGTCTGTCGGTCTGTATAATAGCATACTTTTGAACGCCATGACTTCTTAACAAAATTACTTCGATAAATGAAATTTGGTATGTGACCTTCTTACTTTGATTGTAGATTTGTGTCCAATTTTTGTGTCAATTGGTTAAAAAAATGCGTTCAAATTGCATAATTAATTTTTCTAATCCGATTCTCCATACGCATGCGTACTGGTAGCAATATCTGTGCACGCGGAAGCTATTGAGCGAATTACACCAGGACAAGTTACGTCTCGTATCTTGTCCTTGAGCCGGCAAGAGTGGATCCTAGCAGTGTGTGATAGATGCGTTTTAATCGGTACGCATCTCTTTGAATTTGATTCTTTACCTAAATATTTTACAATCACTATAATCTAAATTCGAATTTTATTATCCATGCGTGCGGGCAACAGCACCTTTTTGGGGAAGTATACGAAAAAGTTTAGGGGAGACCACTCCCGCTGGTTTTTAAATATCTCTTACGCTTTACCAGGTATTGTCATTTTAACATCTGTTGAGTGATATTTAATGGAAAAATTTCTCTACAGTTATTACTGGTATTCTTGTTACAACTAGCCACCTGTGACGACAAGCCGATCCGTCTGGCAAATGTTGAACTGAACATCTCTAACAATTTATATTTGATTGTAATTTAATACTCTCACACCCAAAGGCGGGTTTATACATTGCTGCTATACATTTATACATTCACTTAATTCTGCGCCCTCCCCCTTGGTGCAACTATAGAGATAAGCAACGTAAATGTGCACATGGTTATTTAATGTGTATCTATGTGCTTAAAAGCAATATTTTACAGGGTCTTTTCAAAATCTCAAATTTCTTAATTCTTCATTATAATTTCTTTTAAATTAGCGCCGTCCTATTTTTTCTCCCTAGGCCATGGCTTAGGCTGACCCTATGAGTACCACACCTCCCTGGTACTTTACCGCCTGGCCAATCTGAATGACCAGCCGCCGTGATAATTAAACAGTGTCTGTGGCCGAATGCATAATAGCCCCCATACGAGCGTACATGTGACGACCCCCATTATAACGGCACGAACCGTCATCGGCGATGGCCTGAGAAGGGCAACACTACCGTTGTTGTACTCACTAAGGAAGAGAGACCCCACTTACTCATCCGGTGGCTTCTCATCCTTGTGGCCTCATGCCCGCTGTGGGATAATACTTGACCGTAAAAAAAGAAAGATGATGATAAACTTATAGAAGGCTAACAGAGTTAGAAGCAATGGCGCCTTCTCCATTGCAGCATCCTTCGCAATTATATAATAAACCGGTAATCATTTCCTACATCATATCTTCATACCTGGATCTATGCGTGGTCAGTTGCCGGACAAATGTCAAACTTCCCCTTCGCGGGAGCTAAAGACAGTTGAACTCTCCTACGCGAGAGCTTGTCTATCTCCATCTGACCTCTAACTGACATCTTGTCCTCAGTGACGTCGAGTAACATCATGTGGGCATCGCTGCGCCATTTGGTGGTGACAGGCACAAATCCCACAACGCTCGGCGATCGACGTGTGAGGTCCTTCGAACACTGAAAGTTGCAAATAAAGAAATAAAAAGAAACTTGAAAATATATCACAGAAACAGAAACATGATAATGAACCAGCGGGAGTTGTCTCCCCTAAACTTTCTCGTATACTCCTAACACATGTAGAGAAAACTAGAATAATAAAAGACGTCAAATAAACTTCCGTCGCAAGCAAACCAAAGTTGGAACCACGCGTGGTTTGAAGGATCAAAACAAATTGAAATCCCCTGCGCATTCTTTTGCGCAACAAGACCTGGCGAGACTCCCTAAATGCTTGCTTCCTTACAAAATCACTCCAGAATTTGTTTTTGGCAAACTGCCAAGTTTCGGAGCGTCCCTTCCTTGCACAGGCATTGCCACTAGTAGGCATGCGCAGGGAGTTAGTTTCAAAACTGAACAAGTATGCGATTATACAGACCGACAGACAGTCAACCCTTTGACGGATTTGGCCCAAAATTTTATACGGACCTGCATTCATGACGATAAAACTGTGTATAAAATTTTATCCATCTGGCTTTTCAAGTTTGAGTTATAGCGTTCGCATGACCTCGAACATACAGACAGACAGACTTGCCGTGGACGGATTTTGTCCAAAATTTGATAGAAACCTACAAATTATGTTTAAAGACCACATACCAAATTTCATCCCCGTAGCTCTAATAGTTTTCGAGTTATCGTGTTCACAGACACACATAATTCCAAAATTGTGTTTTTCGGGCCCAGGGAGGTCTAAAACGTGGAGATTCGTCAAAATCTCGAGTTCGAATTTTTTGACGATTACAATACTTTCTCTTTGTATACTTCGTATACAAGAAAGTAAAAAACAGTCTGTAATGTCTCTCTTTTCAGATAGCAACTGCATCAGTCCAGGGTTTCATGTGGTCGGCTGACGTGGAAGTTGCTTCAAGTCCTTCATGAGATCCTACTTTTGCTATGTCGTAGCGATCATGTGGCTTGATCTTGACCACTTTGTAAGGTCCTAAGAACTTGGGCTTTAGCTTTATACCTCCTCCTAATTGAGTTCTCTTAAATGCTACCAAGTCGTTGATTTTGTAGATTGTAGCAGTTCTACGACGTCGATTGTATTGGCGTCGATTCTTCTCTTGCACTTTGTAGATGCTCGCTTTCGCCTCTTCGCGAATAGTCTCTTTCTCCTGAATGATGTAATTCGTGCATTCTTCATCAAGGATTTGTTTGATTCTGATGTCAACCTTGTTTCTCATTTTCAAGCCTGTCATCAACTCAAAAGGAGTGAATTTAGAGGATCTGCTGACGGTGTGTTAATGATTCTTTGGACGTCAGGAACAAGTTGAACCACTTTGCAGGATCCTCGACTGACAATTTCGCAAGCACTGGGATGAGGGTTCCATCCTGCAAGTACAAAACATTTTCTTTTATAAGGTTTCTCTGTGCCTGCCAGATCTTTGAGGAACCAGGGTTCGTTTCCTAATGTGTATTCTAGATTTAAGTATATTGACAGGTTCTCGTTGTATAAATCTTATAAGACTTTTAACAAGATCTCTGGTGACTGGACATTTATCATATGTCTCCTACTGTTTTTAAATCGAATTTTTTTCAACTTTTATATACATGACCTGATTTCTTTTACTTCTTACACTTGACTATTCATGTTAAGATTTTTGTGCGTTGATCTAGTGTTTGTGTGTGTTTGAATTTTTGACCCTTGCTTTTTCTAATGTTTTTTTTATTTGGTGTTCTACATTTAAAAAAAAATATTGTGTGATTTTTTTTTTCCATAATTCTATTTTGACGGTGTGCGGCATGGACTTTTGGGGCCTCGGTGTGTTTTTGGTGCTTTTGTAATTGCATGTTTTCATTTTAAAACATTTATGTGTTTACATTTTTATAATTGATGAGGTTTTGAGCTTGGAACTGTTGTATTCTCTGCAGTTACTTTTTTTTTGTGTGTGTGTGTGTGTTTTAATTCACTTTGTGACTTGTGATTTTGTATGCTTTTATCATGCACTCTGTAAATGGAGTCATCTCTGTAGCGTGCTTTCTTTGAATAAATAAATAAATAAATAATCATCTCTGAATTCTTTTTCGACCAGAGTTTTCAGCAATTGGAGAGCTCGTCAGCTCTGGCGCGCTCGGCGATTTCGCGTTGGGAACGGATGAACGTTCACAGCATTCCTGCTCAATGCGTCTACATGTCTCATCTCTTGACCTGATCTGTGGACGACTTCATACTCGAATTCTTCAAGTAGTAGAGTCAATCTGGCCATCTTTGGAATCAGGTCTTTCTTTTTCATTGTCTTTGGGAAGGCATCACGGTTTGACTGTTTTGATTTTCTTCCCCAGGAGGTAACTTCGAAACAGTGGCGGCTGGTCAACTCAGAAACAACAAGCAGTGCAGCAAAAAAAAGCACCTCAAGTTTATGTATTTAGAATAGAATTTTTAAAAATCAGTTTTACATCCAAACAGACCAAAATTTTGGTTTGTAATTATCTGAACTGAATTTTAGAAAATTATCGACGCTTGTTTTTTTCTCTCTTATGAGTGGTTTCTATTATAAGAAAACGAATACTTGTTAAAACAGATGAGTTTCCGTCGGGGCAAATTGAAAGCGAAACCGTAGCCAAATAATAGTGAACGAAAAAAAGCGATCATGTGAGCGAAGACCATGCTTGGGTGGGAGGGAGAAAAAAGAAGCATCCCATTGTTGACATTGAGCCAAGGGCTGCAGCCTATGCAGCTTAAGTCACCGCCAAACTCAATAGGAGAAAACATTGGGCTTCGTCTTCCGAAATGTCACTTAGCTGTTGCGCAGAGAGCGAATCTTGATGCTTGCGAGGGCTGTTTCCGACTTGTTATCTCCTGCTTATGGATGAATTTTCTCTCTTCATTCTTTTCCGCTTTTCTTTTCTTCAATTTTCTTTGCTGGTCGAACTTTTCAATGAGAAAAAATAACCTAATAGGATTTTTAAAAAATGGAAAACGAACTTTTAAAATAACTTCAGGGTGTGCTGCAGCTCTAATGGACGAGCCTCCACTTCTTTGAAATTTCTTTAAGGCTTCGACTGTCGCGAGCACTTCAAGTTCATAATTTGACAGTTTTTCTTGTTGTGGTGACGTCTTCTAACTCATGTAGTGTATAGGATGTAGCTGTCCATCATCTGAGCGTTGTAACAACACTGCCCCCAAACTGTGGCTGCTAGCATCCGTAAGTATTTCAAGTGGTTTACCCTGTTGAAAAATGTGAAGTACAGGACTTTGACATAGCAGTTCTTTTGGAAGTGCCTGTCTCTGCATTGGCTCAAATTCAAATTCTAGACCATTGCGAAGCATGGGCGAAAAAATTCCATGTTCCGGGTACCTCTTAGACCTACTAAGACACTGATGATGACAAGAGCGGGGGAGGGGGACGAAAAATCATATTATAACCCGGGCGCCATTTAGCCTCGCTACGCCACTAGTACCACAAAGCTAAATTCAAAACGCGCCATAGCGAGGAAGTATTCGAGAAAGTTCAGACGAGGACACTCGCTTTGGCTCATTTTCCCACCATACTTAAACTGTTTTTCTTATCACTTTTTTATTGCTAAATTAATACAAATAGATTAATTTTGGGATTCTTTCTTTTGTTATGAAACAGTTAGAATAGAATAGATAAAGTATAGAAAGGATAGAGGAAAGATAGCACATAGAAAATGATAAATCATTATTCGTATGGGAGAAAAAGTAGAATAGGGGAAGGTGGTGTACCTAGGTCCCATTTTTACTTTTTAATTTTTAATTGGATAATTACTAAAAGAAAGGTAACAAAACAATTTTTCTTTCATATTTTAGGCCTTTATACACAACATATATTTTTTGTAGATTTTTTAAAAAAGTATTTCAGTGCATTATTTACAATTTTAAAAAAAGCGCAAATAGGACCAAGGTACACCATGGGTAGTGTACCTTGGACCAGCTATTTCTAGATTTAAAAACTCTAGCCGAATAGTTTGAACATAAACATTTATTGGTATAATAGCTACAGAAAAATGTTAATGAGCACTTTTACTTAATGAGGTCTTAGATTAGACCGAATATAAAATTATTACAGCAACAGTTTCATTCCTATGAGTAGGCTTAACCAACATTGTAATCAGACAAGTCAATTCCAGATGTTAATTTCCGAAGCTGCCTTTCAGATCCTCCAGTCAACACGGGATGTGGTAACTTCCACATTACATCACATTTTTCCACAACATAAGTGGTAGACCATGTAGTGGTCATGCACCAAGGTACACCACTTGGCCATTTCATGAAAAATGGCTGACTACTAAATTGAGGTTGGGCTTAACATAATTTCTAACACATGTTATTATAGCTAAAACTGTGCTTTATAAGTTAGGCATTTTACTATAAAGTAATTTATGTATGTTTAGGAACTATTAACACAAAATTCAACAGGAAAAAAATTACTTTTGATGGGTCAATTTCCTTTTTCAGGATTCATTCATTCAAATGAGCACATTGACAAATAAGTTCAGGTACACTGGGACCTCTGATGGCAAGTGTACAAAATATATATAACATTTTCCATACATCTATACAGATGGCGCTAAAATCGGCATAGGTTCAAGGTACACTTATGTCCAAGGTACACCACCTTCCCCTACATTTTTAGACTTGTGCCGAATGTTGAAGGGGGGGGGGGGAGGACATTCGGCTAAAGATAATTTTCTTTTAATATTCGTGAATGAGAAGGTCGAGAATGTTTATCAATTCGAGTCGCGAATGCCACATTTAATTCGGCTAAAATTTGGGGATTCAATATGGTAGCAATGTTTAACGAAATTAAAGGTACCTTTTTTTGGCTGCGTGTATTATAATTTTCAACTCATTTCTTTTGCAACACTGTTCGTTTCCTATCAGACTACCAACCATTGGTTTGTATACTAGTGTAGTGTAGACATTTTTGAAGAAGATTGCGACTATCCCGAAAGCACCAAACAATTTATTTTTATTGTAATCTTGAAATAGGGTTTAAATTCGAAGAAAATATAACGATTAGATTAATATTTTTAGAATATACTAGCAGTACGCGCACGGCGTTGCTCGTGTAAAAAAAAAAAAACGCCTACAATGACATGAAAAAGTATTGAAAATAAAAAATACACATTATTGATTTTCCTGCTTATTTTTTTCCCCGCTACAGTACAGAGTACGTTAATCCAAAACAATATTACAAAATTGGAACGTGAAAATGATTATTATACAGCAAGCAAAATATAAAATCTAATCCGAAAATAATAATCGAAGTCATTCATTCAGTTGAAGGTTATGACGCATCCTGCGTTCTGCACCGTCAACTAATCAAAATTGCCAGCAACGTTCCGAAGAGGTGGCGCGCGAGGAAACTTGTTAGAGGAAAAATATCTTTCAAAGGGAAAAATTAATTAAAAAAACGGGAAAAGATACTTTAACCATTCGTGTTTTAATTCAGAATGGTTAAAGTAAAGATAGAACCGTTGCAGTTATAAGCTGAAAAAAATTGAAAATAATAGTGTTATTAGAACGTTGGATGCAGCAAATTTAAAAACAAAAATAAAATTTAGATGGCAAAACTAACTATTTTTTAAAAAGTTATCAAAATTCAGTAAATTGCGTTTGAAGCTCAAAACAAATTTCATTAGAAAGAAAATTGTTCTATCTAATGGTGCATCGATTGTTTTTCAACTATCATTAGAAAAGATACTATAGCCGTAAACTTGCCGAAAATGTCCCAAAACAACACAAAACAGTGAATAAAAAATTTTCTAGATTGAATTTTAAAATTCCGGCTTCGAGGTGCAATGAGTCACCATTACGTCTACCTGTGTGCCAAATTTCTTGGCTGTAAGTGCGCTAGATTCGTCTGGACATCGCGCGCACACACAAACATTGCCTTTTATAAGTATAGATTTCAGATGTTTCTATCCCATAGCCATTTTGGGAATGTTGCGCGCGAAATTTGCTCGTATATACGACAAATGCCAATCGTAGAAAAGGAGAGCTCCAAATTAGCGGCTGGACTTTTTATATTTTCGAAGCGGGAATTACCCGTAATTAGAAATTCTAATGATTATAAATTGCCGACTTGATATTTTGAATGTTGGGGAAGATGATCGGAAACTGCCAATCAAGTTGAGACGGTGAAATTTACATAATTATATTTTGAAAGACGCGGATAAAAAGAATTTATTAAATGTATATAATAAATATAAACTATAAACAACACAGCTATTTTCTTCCTTTTTTGAGATGTCTATCCGATTCGCAAAAATAAAATAAGTTAAATGTTAGAGTTATCAAAAAACAAGAGGAAACTTGCAGCGTTATAGAAAAGAAGTTAGCTATCTCAAACATTTAATTATGCATTCTAAAGTTCAAAAGAAAAAAAAAATTAAGAAAGAAAAAAGCTAAAAAAAAAAAACGGAACATAGAATTTTTTAAATTAACTTTTTAAGAAACATCTGAAATAAAATATTTTAACATATACAAAAATAATAAGAATGAAATTGCACCTGTAATTTCATTTAAATTATGTTAAAATTAATTTTTATTTTGACTTTTTTTGCTGAATGACGTGAAGTTCAAAGAGGCAATTTTTGAATAGATAAAATCGATAGTGCAGTCATTTATTGGTATGAATCAAAAATATATTTGAAAAGAGGAAAATGCGAATAATTTAATGATGTCCATAATTATATTTTGAAAGACGCTGATAAAAGAATTTATTAAATGTATATTATAAATATAAACTATAAACAACACAGCTATTTTCTTCTATTTTTTGCGATGTCTATCCGATTCACAAAAATAAAATAAGTTAAATGTTAGAGTTATCAAAAAACAAGAGAAAACTAGCAGCTTTATAGAAAAGAAGTCAGCTATTTTACCCTTTAAGTCCCAAACATTTAATTATGCATTCTAAAGTTCAAAAGAAGAAAAAAATTAAGAAAGAAAAAAGAGAAAAAAACGGAACATAGAATTTTTTAAAATAACTTTTTAAGAAACATCTGAAATAATATATTTTAACATATATAAAAATAATAAGAATGAAATTGTAAATGTAATTTCGATTAAATTATGTTAAAATTAATTTTTATTTTGACCTTTTTCGCTGAATGACGTAAAGTTCAAAAAGGCAATTTTTGAATACATAAAATCGATTGTGCAGCCATTTATTGGTATGAATCAAAAATATATTTGAAAAGAGGAAAATGCGAAGAATTTAATGATGTCCATAATTATATTTTGAAAGACGCGGATAAAAAGAATTTATTAAATGTATATTATAAATATAAACTATAAACAACACAGCTATTTTCTTCTATTTTTTGCGATGTCTATCCGATTCGCAAAAATAAAATAAGTTAAATGTTAGAGTTATCAAAAAACAAGAGCAAACTAGCAGCGTTATAGAAAAGAAGTTAGCTATTTAAGCCTTTAAGTCCCAAGCATTTAATTATGCATTCTAAAGTTCAAAAGAAGAAAAAAATTAAGAAAGAAAAAAGAACGGAACATAGAATTTTTTTAAATAACTTTTTAAGATACATCTGAAATAAAATATTTTAACATACATAAAAATAATAAGAATGAAATTGCACCTGTAATTTCATTTAAATTTGTTAAAATTAATTTTTATTTTGACTTTTTTCTCTGAATGACGTGAAGTTCAAAAAGGCAATTTTTGAATAGATAAAATCAATTGTGCAGCCATTTATTGGTAAGAATCAAAAATATATTTGAAAAGAGAAAAATGCGAATATATTTGAAAGAGAAAAATGCGATCCATTTGATATCAGAGGCAGGTTTAAATGCCGAACAAAAAAATAATAGTAATGATGATTCCAAATGGCATCACTGGGACTGAGAGGGTTAAAAAAAGAAAAATTAAGATAAAATTTTTCAATTACCATTTGATTAGAATATAAAAAATCCAGAAAAATTGAATACAAATTTAAGTTGATTAATATAGCGTCTTATAGAATAAAAATATTACTCTTAACGAATTACGAAAAGTTTTATTGATAGTGACTTATAATGGCATAAATCTTGCGTCAGATATATTAAACTTCATTAAAAAATTTTTTTACAATACTGGTTATTTCGCAAGTTTAAGAAATTTCCGGAAATGAAACGCCACGATAAAAAAATGACAAATCACCCATAAGAAGATACGAAGGCGTAAAAAAGTCACGCGCAGCTAACCTAACCTAACCACTTATGATTATTGCATTTGAAATTATGAAAAGATTATAGCGTTTCGGTGCATCAAGTTCCGAAATTTCCCATAATTTTACGTTTCGGGAACTTTTTTGCTTCAAGGCGTCCGAAATGAAGCGAAAAATGGCTGCAGAAAAAGATGAAGCAGGAAGCAGGCGAAGAAGGAAGATTCGATTTAAATGAAAGGAAGATAATCTTTGGAATAGTTAACTTCCTATCTGCCGAACTGGTTAAGAAAAAAGCGAGGGAAATTCTTGCTTTTGCATGCTGGAATCGAGAATACGAGGAAAACTATAAAAATATAACTGTTTCCTATACCCTTTGAACCGAAACTTCCTAAGAAAAGAAAGACGTTTCAGCTTTTAATGCTCAAGTGTTCGTGTCTTTTTATTGTATTTCTTATTCAAATAGCCGTAAAATATTCGATTTAAAACTTTTAACTATAAAAATAAGTTAATTTCTTAACTGCTTTCCCGGTTTTTAATTGCGTAGTTCAGAGCTTTTTAAACTTTCTCTAATTGAGAATTATTTTTGGGCTGAAATGATTTTCACGATAGAGAAATTGGAAAGTAACTTATGAAATG
>BGPR01016625.1:0-14999 GCA_013235015.1 Araneus ventricosus | reverse complement strand
CATTTCATAAGTTACTTTCCAATTTCTCTATCGTGAAAATCATTTCAGCCCAAAAATAATTCTCAATTAGAGAAAGTTTAAAAAGCTCTGAACTACGCAATTAAAAACCGGGAAAGCAGTTAAGAAATTAACTTATTTTTATAGTTAAAAGTTTTAAATCGAATATTTTACGGCTATTTGAATAAGAAATACAATAAAAAGACACGAACACTTGAGCATTAAAAGCTGAAACGTCTTTCTTTTCTTAGGAAGTTTCGGTTCAAAGGGTATAGGAAACAGTTATATTTTTATAGTTTTCCTCGTATTCTCGATTCCAGCATGCAAAAGCAAGAATTTCCCTCGCTTTTTTCTTAACCAGTTCGGCAGATAGGAAGTTAACTATTCCAAAGATTATCTTCCTTTCATTTAAATCGAATCTTCCTTCTTCGCCTGCTTCCTGCTTCATCTTTTTCTGCAGCCATTTTTCGCTTCATTTCGGACGCCTTGAAGCAAAAAAGTTCCCGAAACGTAAAATTATGGGAAATTTCGGAACTTGATGCACCGAAACGCTATAATCTTTTCATAATTTCAAATGCAATAATCATAAGTGGTTAGGTTAGGTTAGCTGCGCGTGACTTTTTTACGCCTTCGTATCTTCTTATGGGTGATTTGTCATTTTTTTATCGTGGCGTTTCATTTCCGGAAATTTCTTAAACTTGCGAAATAACCAGTATTGTAAAAAAATTTTTTAATGAAGTTTAATATATCTGACGCAAGATTTATGCCATTATAAGTCACTATCAATAAAACTTTTCGTAATTCGTTAAGAGTAATATTTTTATTCTATAAGACGCTATATTAATCAACTTAAATTTGTATTCAATTTTTCTGGATTTTTTATATTCTAATCAAATGGTAATTGAAAAATTTTATCTTAATTTTTCTTTTTTTAACCCTCTCAGTCCCAGTGATGCCATTTGGAATCATCATTACTATTATTTTTTTGTTCGGCATTTAAACCTGCCTCTGATATCAAATGGATCGCATTTTTCTCTTTCAAATATATTCGCATTTTTCTCTTTTCAAATATATTTTTGATTCTTACCAATAAATGGCTGCACAATTGATTTTATCTATTCAAAAATTGCCTTTTTGAACTTCACGTCATTCAGAGAAAAAAGTCAAAATAAAAATTAATTTTAACAAATTTAAATGAAATTACAGGTGCAATTTCATTCTTATTATTTTTATGTATGTTAAAATATTTTATTTCAGATGTATCTTAAAAAGTTATTTAAAAAAATTCTATGTTCCGTTCTTTTTTCTTTCTTAATTTTTTTCTTCTTTTGAACTTTAGAATGCATAATTAAATGCTTGGGACTTAAAGGCTTAAATAGCTAACTTCTTTTCTATAACGCTGCTAGTTTGCTCTTGTTTTTTGATAACTCTAACATTTAACTTATTTTATTTTTGCGAATCGGATAGACATCGCAAAAAATAGAAGAAAATAGCTGTGTTGTTTATAGTTTATATTTATAATATACATTTAATAAATTCTTTTTATCCGCGTCTTTCAAAATATAATTATGGACATCATTAAATTCTTCGCATTTTCCTCTTTTCAAATATATTTTTGATTCATACCAATAAATGGCTGCACAATCGATTTTATGTATTCAAAAATTGCCTTTTTGAACTTTACGTCATTCAGCGAAAAAGGTCAAAATAAAAATTAATTTTAACATAATTTAATCGAAATTACATTTACAATTTCATTCTTATTATTTTTATATATGTTAAAATATATTATTTCAGATGTTTCTTAAAAAGTTATTTTAAAAAATTCTATGTTCCGTTTTTTTCTCTTTTTTCTTTCTTAATTTTTTTCTTCTTTTGAACTTTAGAATGCATAATTAAATGTTTGGGACTTAAAGGGTAAAATAGCTGACTTCTTTTCTATAAAGCTGCTAGTTTTCTCTTGTTTTTTGATAACTCTAACATTTAACTTATTTTATTTTTGTGAATCGGATAGACATCGCAAAAAATAGAAGAAAATAGCTGTGTTGTTTATAGTTTATATTTATAATATACATTTAATAAATTCTTTTATCAGCGTCTTTCAAAATATAATTATGGACATCATTAAATTATTCGCATTTTCCTCTTTTCAAATATATTTTTGATTCATACCAATAAATGACTGCACTATCGATTTTATCTATTCAAAAATTGCCTCTTTGAACTTCACGTCATTCAGCAAAAAAAGTCAAAATAAAAATTAATTTTAACATAATTTAAATGAAATTACAGGTGCAATTTCATTCTTATTATTTTTGTATATGTTAAAATATTTTATTTCAGATGTTTCTTAAAAAGTTAATTTAAAAAATTCTATGTTCCGTTTTTTTTTTTTAGCTTTTTTCTTTCTTAATTTTTTTTTTCTTTTGAACTTTAGAATGCATAATTAAATGTTTGAGATAGCTAACTTCTTTTCTATAACGCTGCAAGTTTCCTCTTGTTTTTTGATAACTCTAACATTTAACTTATTTTATTTTTGCGAATCGGATAGACATCTCAAAAAAGGAAGAAAATAGCTGTGTTGTTTATAGTTTATATTTATTATATACATTTAATAAATTCTTTTTATCCGCGTCTTTCAAAATATAATTATGTAAATTTCACCGTCTCAACTTGATTGGCAGTTTCCGATCATCTTCCCCAACATTCAAAATATCAAGTCGGCAATTTATAATCATTAGAATTTCTAATTACGGGTAATTCCCGCTTCGAAAATATAAAAAGTCCAGCCGCTAATTTGGAGCTCTCCTTTTCTACGATTGGCATTTGTCGTATATACGAGCAAATTTCGCGCGCAACATTCCCAAAATGGCTATGGGATAGAAACATCTGAAATCTATACTTATAAAAGGCAATGTTTGTGTGTGCGCGCGATGTCCAGACGAATCTAGCGCACTTACAGCCAAGAAATTTGGCACACAGGTAGACGTAATGGTGACTCATTGCACCTCGAAGCCGGAATTTTAAAATTCAATCTAGAAAATTTTTTATTCACTGTTTTGTGTTGTTTTGGGACATTTTCGGCAAGTTTACGGCTATAGTATCTTTTCTAATGATAGTTGAAAAACAATCGATGCACCATTAGATAGAACAATTTTCTTTCTAATGAAATTTGTTTTGAGCTTCAAACGCAATTTACTGAATTTTGATAACTTTTTAAAAAATAGTTAGTTTTGCCATCTAAATTTTATTTTTGTTTTTAAATTTGCTGCATCCAACGTTCTAATAACACTATTATTTTCAATTTTTTTCAGCTTATAACTGCAACGGTTCTATCTTTACTTTAACCATTCTGAATTAAAACACGAATGGTTAAAGTATCTTTTCCCGTTTTTTTAATTAATTTTTCCCTTTGAAAGATATTTTTCCTCTAACAAGTTTCCTCGCGCGCCACCTCTTCGGAACGTTGCTGGCAATTTTGATTAGTTGACGGTGCAGAACGCAGGATGCGTCATAACCTTCAACTGAATGAATGACTTCGATTATTATTTTCGGATTAGATTTTATATTTTGCTTGCTGTATAATAATCATTTTCACGTTCCAATTTTGTAATATTGTTTTGGATTAACGTACTCTGTACTGTAGCGGGGAAAAAAATAAGCAGGAAAATCAATAATGTGTATTTTTTATTTTCAATACTTTTTCATGTCATTGTAGGCGTTTTTTTTTTTTTACACGAGCAACGCCGTGCGCGTACTGCTAGTATATTCTAAAAATATTAATCTAATCGTTATATTTTCTTCGAATTTAAACCCTATTTCAAGATTACAATAAAAATAAATTGTTTGGTGCTTTCGGGATAGTCGCAATCTTCTTCAAAAATGTCTACACTACACTAGTATACAAACCAATGGTTGGTAGTCTGATAGGAAACGAACAGTGTTGCAAAAGAAATGAGTTGAAAATTATAATACACGCAGCCAAAAAAAGGTACCTTTAATTTCGTTAAACATTGCTACCATATTGAATCCCCAAATTTTAGCCGAATTAAATGTGGCATTCGCGACTCGAATTGATAAACATTCTCGACCTTCTCATTCACGAATATTAAAAGAAAATTATCTTTAGCCGAATGTCCTCCCCCCCCCCCCTTCAACATTCGGCACAAGTCTAAAAATGTAGGGGAAGGTGGTGTACCTTGGACATAAGTGTACCTTGAACCTATGCCGATTTTAGCGCCATCTGTATAGATGTATGGAAAATGTTATATATATTTTGTACACTTGCCATCAGAGGTCCCAGTGTACCTGAACTTATTTGTCAATGTGCTCATTTGAATGAATGAATCCTGAAAAAGGAAATTGACCCATCAAAAGTAATTTTTTTCCTGTTGAATTTTGTGTTAATAGTTCCTAAACATACATAAATTACTTTATAGTAAAATGCCTAACTTATAAAGCACAGTTTTAGCTATAATAACATGTGTTAGAAATTATGTTAAGCCCAACCTCAATTTAGTAGTCAGCCATTTTTCATGAAATGGCCAAGTGGTGTACCTTGGTGCATGACCACTACATGGTCTACCACTTATGTTGTGGAAAAATGTGATGTAATGTGGAAGTTACCACATCCCGTGTTGACTGGAGGATCTGAAAGGCAGCTTCGGAAATTAACATCTGGAATTGACTTGTCTGATTACAATGTTGGTTAAGCCTACTCATAGGAATGAAACTGTTGCTGTAATAATTTTATATTCGGTCTAATCTAAGACCTCATTAAGTAAAAGTGCTCATTAACATTTTTCTGTAGCTATTATACCAATAAATGTTTATGTTCAAACTATTCGGCTAGAGTTTTTAAATCTAGAAATAGCTGGTCCAAGGTACACTACCCATGGTGTACCTTGGTCCTATTTGCGCTTTTTTTAAAATTGTAAATAATGCACTGAAATACTTTTTTAAAAAATCTACAAAAAATATATGTTGTGTATAAAGGCCTAAAATATGAAAGAAAAATTGTTTTGTTACCTTTCTTTTAGTAATTATCCAATTAAAAATTAAAAAGTAAAAATGGGACCTAGGTACACCACCTTCCCCTATTCTACTTTTTCTCCCATACGAATAATGATTTATCATTTTCTATGTGCTATCTTTCCTCTATCCTTTCTATACTTTATCTATTCTATTCTAACTGTTTCATAACAAAAGAAAGAATCCCAAAATTAATCTATTTGTATTAATTTAGCAATAAAAAAGTGATAAGAAAAACAGTTTAAGTATGGTGGGAAAATGAGCCAAAGCGAGTGTCCTCGTCTGAACTTTCTCGAATACTTCCTCGCTATGGCGCGTTTTGAATTTAGCTTTGTGGTACTAGTGGCGTAGCGAGGCTAAATGGCGCCCGGGTTATAATATGATTTTTCGTCCCCCTCCCCCGCTCTTGTCATCATCAGTGTCTTAGTAGGTCTAAGAGGTACCCGGAACATGGAATTTTTTCGCCCATGCTTCGCAATGGTCTAGAATTTGAATTTGAGCCAATGCAGAGACAGGCACTTCCAAAAGAACTGCTATGTCAAAGTCCTGTACTTCACATTTTTCAACAGGGTAAACCACTTGAAATACTTACGGATGCTAGCAGCCACAGTTTGGGGGCAGTGTTGTTACAACGCTCAGATGATGGACAGCTACATCCTATACACTACATGAGTTAGAAGACGTCACCACAACAAGAAAAACTGTCAAATTATGAACTTGAAGTGCTCGCGACAGTCGAAGCCTTAAAGAAATTTCAAAGAAGTGGAGGCTCGTCCATTAGAGCTGCAGCACACCCTGAAGTTATTTTAAAAGTTCGTTTTCCATTTTTTAAAAATCCTATTAGGTTATTTTTTCTCATTGAAAAGTTCGACCAGCAAAGAAAATTGAAGAAAAGAAAAGCGGAAAAGAATGAAGAGAGAAAATTCATCCATAAGCAGGAGATAACAAGTCGGAAACAGCCCTCGCAAGCATCAAGATTCGCTCTCTGCGCAACAGCTAAGTGACATTTCGGAAGACGAAGCCCAATGTTTTCTCCTATTGAGTTTGGCGGTGACTTAAGCTGCATAGGCTGCAGCCCTTGGCTCAATGTCAACAATGGGATGCTTCTTTTTTCTCCCTCCCACCCAAGCATGGTCTTCGCTCACATGATCGCTTTTTTTCGTTCACTATTATTTGGCTACGGTTTCGCTTTCAATTTGCCCCGACGGAAACTCATCTGTTTTAACAAGTATTCGTTTTCTTATAATAGAAACCACTCATAAGAGAGAAAAAAACAAGCGTCGATAATTTTCTAAAATTCAGTTCAGATAATTACAAACCAAAATTTTGGTCTGTTTGGATGTAAAACTGATTTTTAAAAATTCTATTCTAAATACATAAACTTGAGGTGCTTTTTTTTGCTGCACTGCTTGTTGTTTCTGAGTTGACCAGCCGCCACTGTTTCGAAGTTACCTCCTGGGGAAGAAAATCAAAACAGTCAAACCGTGATGCCTTCCCAAAGACAATGAAAAAGAAAGACCTGATTCCAAAGATGGCCAGATTGACTCTACTACTTGAAGAATTCGAGTATGAAGTCGTCCACAGATCAGGTCAAGAGATGAGACATGTAGACGCATTGAGCAGGAATGCTGTGAACGTTCATCCGTTCCCAACGCGAAATCGCCGAGCGCGCCAGAGCTGACGAGCTCTCCAATTGCTGAAAACTCTGGTCGAAAAAGAATTCAGAGATGATTATTTATTTATTTATTTATTCAAAGAAAGCACGCTACAGAGATGACTCCATTTACAGAGTGCATGATAAAAGCATACAAAATCACAAGTCACAAAGTGAATTAAAACACACACACACACACAAAAAAAAAGTAACTGCAGAGAATACAACAGTTCCAAGCTCAAAACCTCATCAATTATAAAAATGTAAACACATAAATGTTTTAAAATGAAAACATGCAATTACAAAAGCACCAAAAACACACCGAGGCCCCAAAAGTCCATGCCGCACACCGTCAAAATAGAATTATGGAAAAAAAAAATCACACAATATTTTTTTTTAAATGTAGAACACCAAATAAAAAAAACATTAGAAAAAGCAAGGGTCAAAAATTCAAACACACACAAACACTAGATCAACGCACAAAAATCTTAACATGAATAGTCAAGTGTAAGAAGTAAAAGAAATCAGGTCATGTATATAAAAGTTGAAAAAAATTCGATTTAAAAACAGTAGGAGACATATGATAAATGTCCAGTCACCAGAGATCTTGTTAAAAGTCTTATAAGATTTATACAACGAGAACCTGTCAATATACTTAAATCTAGAATACACATTAGGAAACGAACCCTGGTTCCTCAAAGATCTGGCAGGCACAGAGAAACCTTATAAAAGAAAATGTTTTGTACTTGCAGGATGGAACCCTCATCCCAGTGCTTGCGAAATTGTCAGTCGAGGATCCTGCAAAGTGGTTCAACTTGTTCCTGACGTCCAAAGAATCATTAACACACCGTCAGCAGATCCTCTAAATTCACTCCTTTTGAGTTGATGACAGGCTTGAAAATGAGAAACAAGGTTGACATCAGAATCAAACAAATCCTTGATGAAGAATGCACGAATTACATCATTCAGGAGAAAGAGACTATTCGCGAAGAGGCGAAAGCGAGCATCTACAAAGTGCAAGAGAAGAATCGACGCCAATACAATCGACGTCGTAGAACTGCTACAATCTACAAAATCAACGACTTGGTAGCATTTAAGAGAACTCAATTAGGAGGAGGTATAAAGCTAAAGCCCAAGTTCTTAGGACCTTACAAAGTGGTCAAGATCAAGCCACATGATCGCTACGACATAGCAAAAGTAGGATCTCATGAAGGACTTGAAGCAACTTCCACGTCAGCCGACCACATGAAACCCTGGACTGATGCAGTTGCTATCTGAAAAGAGAGACATTACAGACTGTTTTTTACTTTCTTGTATACGAAGTATACAAAGAGAAAGTATTGTAATCGTCAAAAAATTCGAACTCGAGATTTTGACGAATCTCCACGTTTTAGACCTCCCTGGGCCCGAAAAACACAATTTTGGAATTATGTGTGTCTGTGAACACGATAACTCGAAAACTATTAGAGCTACGGGGATGAAATTTGGTATGTGGTCTTTAAACATAATTTGTAGGTTTCTATCAAATTTTGGACAAAATCCGTCCACGGCAAGTCTGTCTGTCTGTATGTTCGAGGTCATGCGAACGCTATAACTCAAACTTGAAAAGCCAGATGGATAAAATTTTATACACAGTTTTATCGTCATGAATGCAGGTCCGTATAAAATTTTGGGCCAAATCCGTCAAAGGGTTGACTGTCTGTCGGTCTGTATAATCGCATACTTGTTCAGTTTTGAAACTAACTCCCTGCGCATGCCTACTAGTGGCAATGCCTGTGCAAGGAAGGGACGCTCCGAAACTTGGCAGTTTGCCAAAAACAAATTCTGGAGTGATTTTGTAAGGAAGCAAGCATTTAGGGAGTCTCGCCAGGTCTTGTTGCGCAAAAGAATGCGCAGGGGATTTCAATTTGTTTTGATCCTTCAAACCACGCGTGGTTCCAACTTTGGTTTGCTTGCGACGGAAGTTTATTTGACGTCTTTTATTATTCTAGTTTTCTCTACATGTGTTAGGAGTATACGAGAAAGTTTAGGGGAGACAACTCCCGCTGGTTCATTATCATGTTTCTGTTTCTGTGATATATTTTCAAGTTTCTTTTTATTTCTTTATTTGCAACTTTCAGTGTTCGAAGGACCTCACACGTCGATCGCCGAGCGTTGTGGGATTTGTGCCTGTCACCACCAAATGGCGCAGCGATGCCCACATGATGTTACTCGACGTCACTGAGGACAAGATGTCAGTTAGAGGTCAGATGGAGATAGACAAGCTCTCGCGTAGGAGAGTTCAACTGTCTTTAGCTCCCGCGAAGGGGAAGTTTGACATTTGTCCGGCAACTGACCACGCATAGATCCAGGTATGAAGATATGATGTAGGAAATGATTACCGGTTTATTATATAATTGCGAAGGATGCTGCAATGGAGAAGGCGCCATTGCTTCTAACTCTGTTAGCCTTCTATAAGTTTATCATCATCTTTCTTTTTTTACGGTCAAGTATTATCCCACAGCGGGCATGAGGCCACAAGGATGAGAAGCCACCGGATGAGTAAGTGGGGTCTCTCTTCCTTAGTGAGTACAACAACGGTAGTGTTGCCCTTCTCAGGCCATCGCCGATGACGGTTCGTGCCGTTATAATGGGGGTCGTCACATGTACGCTCGTATGGGGGCTATTATGCATTCGGCCACAGACACTGTTTAATTATCACGGCGGCTGGTCATTCAGATTGGCCAGGCGGTAAAGTACCAGGGAGGTGTGGTACTCATAGGGTCAGCCTAAGCCATGGCCTAGGGAGAAAAAATAGGACGGCGCTAATTTAAAAGAAATTATAATGAAGAATTAAGAAATTTGAGATTTTGAAAAGACCCTGTAAAATATTGCTTTTAAGCACATAGATACACATTAAATAACCATGTGCACATTTACGTTGCTTATCTCTATAGTTGCACCAAGGGGGAGGGCGCAGAATTAAGTGAATGTATAAATGTATAGCAGCAATGTATAAACCCGCCTTTGGGTGTGAGAGTATTAAATTACAATCAAATATAAATTGTTAGAGATGTTCAGTTCAACATTTGCCAGACGGATCGGCTTGTCGTCACAGGTGGCTAGTTGTAACAAGAATACCAGTAATAACTGTAGAGAAATTTTTCCATTAAATATCACTCAACAGATGTTAAAATGACAATACCTGGTAAAGCGTAAGAGATATTTAAAAACCAGCGGGAGTGGTCTCCCCTAAACTTTTTCGTATACTTCCCCAAAAAGGTGCTGTTGCCCGCACGCATGGATAATAAAATTCGAATTTAGATTATAGTGATTGTAAAATATTTAGGTAAAGAATCAAATTCAAAGAGATGCGTACCGATTAAAACGCATCTATCACACACTGCTAGGATCCACTCTTGCCGGCTCAAGGACAAGATACGAGACGTAACTTGTCCTGGTGTAATTCGCTCAATAGCTTCCGCGTGCACAGATATTGCTACCAGTACGCATGCGTATGGAGAATCGGATTAGAAAAATTAATTATGCAATTTGAACGCATTTTTTTAACCAATTGACACAAAAATTGGACACAAATCTACAATCAAAGTAAGAAGGTCACATACCAAATTTCATTTATCGAAGTAATTTTGTTAAGAAGTCATGGCGTTCAAAAGTATGCTATTATACAGACCGACAGACAGTCAACCCTTTGACGGATTTGCCTCAAACGTTTGTACGGACCTACATTCCTGATGATAAAACTGTGTACCAAATTTTATCCACCTAGCTATTCACGTTTTCAAGTTATAGTATTCACATGAACGCGGACAGACAGACTAATCTTGGATGGATTTTCTCCAAAATTTGATAGAAACCTACAAATTATGTGTAAAGATCACGTACCAAATTTCATCCCTGTATCTCTAATAGTGTTCGAGTTATCGTGTTCACAGACATAATTCCAAAATTGTGTTTTTCGGACTCAGGGAGGTCTAAAACGTGGAGATTCGTCAACATCTCGAGTTCGAATTTTTTGACTATTACAATACTTTCTCTTTGTATACTTCGTATGCGATAAAGTAAAAATTACGACGAAAGCATAAGATAATTTCGATTAGCTGTCAAATAAAAACGCAATCAATGAAGTTTCAAAAAATATTTTGTGTGTGTATACACCGAGGTTTCATTGCGTCATGTGTCTAACATTTCCAAACAAATCTTGTTTAAGAAGATGCAATCTATTTTTCTTCCTCTGGCTGTACACGCAATGTCATCGCCCTAATCTACCCCTTTTCTTTTTCTTCTGAATATTTTATTATTTCATCGCTGTCATGAGACACACTGATGACTCATTTGTTTACTTTGCTTATCTTGTTGGCCTATATTTCTGGTTTCAATTCAGAGCTCCGAAAGTGCCATCACTGGATCGAGTGTCGCCATATATTAACTGATTAATGGAGACCGTTCAAGCTCACCTGACACACTCCAAATGATCCATCTCAATTTTGAAATCTATTACGCATCATGCAGGAGAACCAGCGGGAGTGGCCTCCCCTAAACTTTTTCGTATATTTTTCAAACATTTGTCATTTCCCTTCCCCCTGCGTTGATAAAAAGTTCGAACCAACTGTGACCCAGAATGCAATGACTATCAGAAGGTTTTTCATTGTTGATTATAGTGATAGTAAAATATTGAGGTGAAGAATCATATTCAAAAAGATACGTATGTATTAAAACTTCGCAATATTTATTTTTTTATCAAACTCTAGCAATGCAAATTCCGCGTGCGGAGAAGAAAACGGGAGAATAGCTTGAGCATGCGCAGAGATTGCTTCCAATACGCAAGTAAAACGAGACGCCCTAAATGTTTGCTTCCTTACAAAATCTCGCCGCCAGAATTGGTTTTTGGCAAACTGCCAAGTTTTCGGAGTAACCCTTCTTTGCACAGGCATTTACGCATGCGCATGGAGTTGAACAAGTATGATATTATACAGACCGACAGACAGTCAGCCCGTTGACGGATTTGGCCCAAAATTTTATACGGACCTACATTCATGACGATAAAACAGTGTACCAAATTTTACCCATCTAGCTATTCAAGTTTTTGAGGTATAGTGTTCGCATGACTTCGGACATACAGACATACAGACTTCCCGTTGACGGATTTTGTCCAAAAGTTGATAGAAACCTACAAATTATGTTTAAAGACCACATACCAAATTTCATCCCCGTAGCTCTAATAGTTTTCGAGTTATAGTGTTCACACACACACACACAGACAGACACACAGACATAATTCCAAAATTGTGTTTTTCGGACTCGGGGAGGTCTAAAACGTGGAGATTCGTCAAAATCTCGAGTTCGAATTTTTTGACGATTACAATACTTTCTATTTGTATACTTCGTATACGAGAAAGTAAAAAATGGGTATGACCACGCACTATAGCTTAAGACAACGTGCAGTTTGATGGCAGATGACAAGCGTAGTTAAATTTGTCGTGTGACTGTGACGTCATTTAAATGGACTCCATTAGATGCTCTCTCAAGATAATTTCGGTCATAGAATCTTCGAACCTACCGCACATTTGTAATGATCAGCCCAATCGGCAACTTTCTTTAAGAAATTGCCTGGAAAGATAGTGGAGAAAGGTAAAATAATTTCATTAAACATTACCTTAGAGGCGATACAGATGCTGTATCTATGGAATTTTGACGTAGACTTACGCCTCTCCATAGTGGTGTAATGGTGTCTCGGGAAAGAAAAAAAAAACATGACGCTTTTCGAGCTCAAGTTAAACGCTTATAGCTCCGCAACCAAATAACATAGAGAGTTGGTTTCAGTTTCATTTAATAGAGAAAGGTGGACATTGAAGATTGCAAAAAGAATTTTGGAATTTGGAATTACGGTTTAGTCACAGTCGAGCTGAAAAGTTGGTGAAAATAACGACGAAAAATTTTGATGACGTCACGGCGACCGATGCGCGCGCACGTAGACTAAGGCAATTCATTCATCGATCGCGCCAAATATTACTCAAGAATTGATGAATTATGTCGAATTTCGTGCTAAGTTAAACGCTTATAGCTTCTCAACCAAATAACATAGAGAGTTGGTTTTAGTTTCATTTAACAGAGAAAGGTGGACATTGAAGATTGCAAAAAGAATTTTAGAATTTGGAATTACGGTTTAGTCACAGTCGAGTTGCAAAGTTGGTGAAGATCACGAAGAATTTGACATAAATAGAGTCACGTAGGCACACTAGACTAATAGTCACTATAAACTATAAGAGTTGATAATCACATAGAGCTACTTTAGTCACAGAAAGTCATAGTTGAGTAAGGTAAGTAAGTCTATGCCCTGCAATCCCAGCGGCCGTTTCGCAGAGACAGCCTACCGTCGAATTTTTTTTCTTCTGCTTACAGAATGGTACAGATCTTCTCTTTGCCGAATGGTTCAAATGCTGTGTGAATGGAATTTTTTCTTCCGCAGATGCCAATGAATTTTTTTTTCTTCTTACAGAATATACTAGAGAAGTTATTTTCTTCTTCTGCTTACAGAACATAAGAAGAGGATTTTTTTTCTTCTGTTTACAGAATATACTAGAGGAGTTTTTCTTCTGCTTATAGAATGGGATAGATTTTCTTCTGCTCGCGTAATGGTTTTAATGCTGTTCGTGAAATATTTTTCTTCAGAGTTCAGAATATACCAGAGGAATTTCTTCTTACTGGATGGTACAGATGCTGTACCAGTGGAGTTTTTTCTTCTGCTCGCGGAATATTCGCAAATGCTGTAACACTAAGCGATAATGATCTCACTCCCCTCAGCGGAATTAATGTATTTCTCACCTAATAACGCTACAGATAGCTTTACTCGTGTCTTCTGTATCATCCTATGGATAAAGAGCATATTTATACTAATGTGGAAAGACAAGAACAGGTGTTCTCACAGGCAGTTAAAAGAGGCCACAAATATAATCGCCCAATGACTTGAAAACACTTTGATGCTTGAAAGGATATTTAAACAGACTCGCGTTTTAATGGTAAATTTTAAGATCCACCATTCCGTAATATTAAAGGTTAAAAAAATTATACAAAATAAATTCAAATTACTCGAAACTTTTGTAGCCAAAGCATGAATTTTCTGCCTATAGTTATGATTTAGACTATTTAATTATTTTTATTTTTGGTAGGATTGTTATAAAATAAAAAAAGACGTGGGATCTGTTAAATTATCGAGACCTCGACGGACTGTAAGATTCAGGCATGTGAGGATTCATTGCCGCATATACGATGATTAAAAATGATTCATCGCGCAATTCTTATTATTTAAAAAAAGGGGAGGGAAATTATAACGCACTTCATAACCGTTACGTTGAACTATCAGATTTCTCGTATCTTTTTTCTTTTAGCATAATTTTTCTTGTTAAAAGGTTCACTGTTGAATTGTTTCTCTTATTTATTATTGTTGTTATTTTTTAAGCTTTTGAACTAAGTTTTATGAACTCTTTTCCATTCCAAACCGATCCGTCATCGTCAATTCACCTTCACAACCAAAATCCACACCAGACAGTCAATGATTTCAAACTTTTAAAAAACGAAACCAGAAACAAAACAACGCTTCCTCCTCAAAAGTAATACTTTTCCTGAAAGAATGAATCAAATAATCCGAAGGTCGGATCAAAGGTCAAGACCCACACCGCACGGCCTCGCATCTCATCGGTTTATCCGATGTATGTAAACAATCCAATCCGGATGATCGGGGAAATCCCCAGGCTGGTGTCTTCCCCCGCAGTACCAAAACACATGCCACTTTCCCAAGTTCATATGCAAAAAAGCATTCACTCGCCATGCCAGCTGTCAGCCAGCAGAGACAACATCAGGGAGAGATAGAGAGACAAACAAAGGCAGAAAAGACACGTCACCAGCGCCCTCCCATTAACAACAACGATACACTAATGATAGCGATGACATTCCTTTCTCGCCAATCGTCTGCATGCAGAGTTGACTCACCGCGAATATTATTCCGGAGTTCTTTGTTTCCCTGAGACACCAAGGTCTAGCGAGAAAAAGGGGTGGCGAAAGATGGGGGTGGTTGGCTGTTCGCCAGCCCCAAGGCCGACAACCCGAACGAGGGTGTTCGATTGGGTAAGCTCCTTGTGCAGACGATTTATTCCCGTCGATATCTTGAGTTCTATTTCTCTTTTTCTCCCTCGTGATCGCCCACTGTCACGTGGTTGTGGGAGATTCGTTTTGTTCTTGTTTTATTAAAAGACAGATTCATTCGAGCGTTGAAATAGTTATCGTCTGCAATGAAATTTATGTCTGAGAAGGAATTAAA
>BGPR01016624.1:0-34144 GCA_013235015.1 Araneus ventricosus | reverse complement strand
AAAAAAAAAAGGAAGCCATGTGAAAAACAGAGCAGCTATACTGCTATCTGTTTTTGTAATTCGTAGGTATATATTTATTTTTTGTCTTTTCAGATTTAGACGAGGGTGGAGGACTAATAAATGCAGGCGAGTCCTCCAAGTCCTCAGACATGTTATATTCTAATGTATCTCCTTCTGATGCAGAGGAGGAGCTCATCTCGGCATCAGCATCAGATTCCCGAGTTTGTAATACTCTTCTTTCCAGTGGAGGGAGAACAGCCATAGGTAGAAGTGCAGTGTCAACAGAGGTAGGTTTGGGAGTGTCAAAGGGCTTCAATGCAGATTTAGGACGAGAGGTGTTATCCCTTGTTGGAATAGTATTGCGTACTTCACGCGAAGAGGTTGTGTAAAATTTGGAATTTTTTTCTGCTGTGGTGATGGTGTTATTTGTTGTAGTAGGAGAGTCTTTCGTCAGCTTTTTTTTGCTCGTAACAAGTTTAAAATCCGTTAGGTCGGGTAAAGCAGAAGCTTTTTCACATAACGGAGCGACAGATGGAAAGGAAGGCTGGTTGGTCATTGCAGGAGGTGCTCTTGGTGTAGAGGCGGACTGTTTAGAACTAGAATCAGCAGCGATGTCTGGTTTGGTTTGACAGGATGGAGCAGTTGATTTTTTCACCACAGAAACGTAACTGTTTCCGGGAGTAGGTGTCTGAGATTTTATGAGTTTTCTGGCTTCCTGATATGAAATCTGCTTCTTTATTTTCGTGGAAATTATTTCTTTCTCCTGTTTCCATGCAAAACAATTCCGAGAAAATGAAGTGTGTTCCTCTTTGCAGTTAACACACTTCTCTGCACGGGTGCAATCAGTACTGTCATGCCCAACTTCTGCACAACGGGAGCAAGTCAGTGTCCCGCGGCAAGAAGTTTTCGAATGCCCGAAACGTTGGCACTTGAAACAACGGAGTGGGTTTGGTATATATGTCCTAACAGAAAGTCACATATATCCTGCCTTAATATGTTCAGGTAACATGTTGGAGTCAAAAGTTAAAATCAGGTGATTTGTATTGAGGAGTTGGCCATCTCTCCGTATCGTAATACGACGCACATGGATCACTCCTTGACTTTTGAGTTCTTCGGTAATTTTATCTTCCGATTCCTTGAGTAGTTCACCACAGGAAATAACTCCCTTAGATGAGTTCAATGTGGCATGGGGTTTGACAGTAACGGGAATCGTTGAAAGTGATTTTATTTTTGCTATTTCTTTGGCTTGCTTCGGGGATTCCACTTCCACAAGAAGGTCACCAGACCGAAGTTTTTTAGTGGATTTAACTTCACCTACGCCACTTGTTATTGCCTTTTCAACCAAGAAAGGAGATACGATATGAAAGGTTTCATTTTTAGTTGAAATTCTTCCGATTATAAAAAAAGTTGGAAAAATATTTCGCTTAGACGATGAATCGACTCGTTGCCCACTGAAGGGACCAGATTTTTTTTTGCCCATACGACAATGGTAGATATTCAGGCCCGGCGGCACCACCCACCATGGAGCCCAACTAGGGATGGCAGCCACCGGCTCTGGGTATTTCCAGCCTCGGCGCTTACCATGGTGCTAACCGGAGCCTATACGCTCAGAGTCACCCCCGGGGACAGTGACCACCCTTAACGCCAAGCCCAAGGAGTGACCCCTTCGCTTGATCCCCTTAAGCAGACCAGCCATGCGACTGGGATACCAGCCGATTGATACACCGGGGACCGAAATGTACCACCCGTCTAAAGGGTCGCCACGCACGGCCAACAAGTGGGGGTAATTTGCTGTCCATGAGAAGCAAGAAGCAAACAAAGCGGCAACTGCTTCTCATGGAAAGTCCCCTCGCCTACCCTCGAGGGAAAGAAAAAAAAGCAATAAACTCAAGGGGAGGAAAAAACGGAAGGAGACAAGACACTAGGGTACCTCGGGGTCGTGAATCCCGTCACACCTGAAGAAGGTGTGCCCCTGAGGGGTCGAGGAGTTAAGAGATGCATGCGCGCTTACAGTCACAGGTATAGTGTCCAAATATTTCAGGTGAATAATTTGCTGGGCTTGCTGCCGAGTTGCAATCTCTATTAGCAAGTCCCCAGAGCGAAGTGTTCTTGTAGATTTAGTAATGCCAAGAGTTGCAGTTATCGCCTTTTCAACAAGAAACGGCGAAACAGTATGAAAAGACTCGTTAGTTGTAGTATTGCGTTTTAAAATAAAGAAAGTATCAAAAGGTGTATTAGAGTGTTTTACAAGATCATTGTGGTGCCCACTGAAGGGAGAATTCTTTTTCCTGCCCATACAAGTTACAATGAAAATTCAGGCCCCGACGGTACCGCCCACCACCGAGCCCAACAAGCGAAGGCAGCCACCGGCTCCGAGTTTCCCCAGCCTCAGCACTTACCTTGGTGCTAATCGAAACCTATACGCTCATAGTCACCTCCAGGAACGTTGACCATCCTTAACGCCAAGCACCAGAGAGTGACCCTTTCGCTTGATCCCCTTGAGCAGACCAACCAAGAGGCTGGAATACCGGCCGATTGATACACCGGGGACCGAAATGTACCACCCGTCTAATGGGATACCACGCACGGCCAACACGTGGGGTATATTGCTGTCCATGATAAGCAGGAAGCAAACAGAGCGGCAACAGCGTCTCATGGAGAGCTCCCACGCCTACCCTCGAGGGAAGGAAGAAAAAAGCAGAAACTGAAAAAGAAGGCAAAAACTCGAAAGGAGATCAGACATTAGGGTACCTCGGGGTCGTGATGCCCGTCACACCTGAAGAAGGTGTGTCCCTGAGGGGGACAGGAACGAGAGAAAGAAGTGTGCTGGCCTTGACAATTAACACATTTCTCAACGGCCGTACATCCAGTGCTCTCGTGGCCAGCTACGTGTCCCGCGGCAGTTTGTTTTGGAATGACCAAAACGCTGGCTCTTTAAACATCTTAGGGGATTGGGAATATACGGTCTTACGGCACATCGAACGTATCTAGCCTTTATATATTCCGGCAATCTAGGTGTGTTGAATGTTAAAATGAAATGTTTTGTCGGCAGCAGTTCACCATTACGACGAATGTCAATGCGACGCACATCTTTAACACCTTGGCCTCTCAATTCGTGTGTGATTTCGTCATTGGAGAGGTTTAAGAACCTGCCACAGGTAATAACACCTTTTGAGGTATTAAGAGTATCATGTGGTTTTATAGTTACAGGGATAGTAGAAAGGAAATTGACGGTAAGGATTTGTTGTGCTTGCTTGCGAGAAGCGACCTCAACAAGCAAGTCACCAGAACGCATAAGTTTTGTAGAGGACACATTGCCAACACTGCCAGTGATGGCCTTCTCTACAAGAAAAGGAGAGACATTGCTGAAATTTTCATTTGTGTCACTGACACGCTTTATGATATAGAGTGTATCGAAGTTGGAAACAGAAGAATGCCCACTTAAGGGAGGTTGCTTGAGAGGACCCATGCAATATTTTAAAGGTGATTCGGGTCCCGACGCCACCGCCCACCACGGGAAGGCAGTTACCGGCTCTGGATTTTCCCAGCCTCGGCACTTGCCTTGGTGCTAGCCAGGACCTATACGCTCAGAGTCATCTCCAGGAACGTTGACCATCCTTAACGCCAAGCCCCAGAGAATGACTCTTTCGCTTGATCCCCTTGAGCAGACCAGCCAAGTGGCTGGGATACCGGCCGATTGATACACCAGGGACCTAAATGTACCACCCGTCTAATGGGACGCCACGCACGGCCAACACGTGGGGGTAATGTGCTGTCCATGAGAAGCACGAAGCAAACAGAGCGGCAACAGCTTATCATGGAGAGCTCCCTCGCCTACCCTCGAGGGAAAGAAGAAAATAGCAAAAACTCAATAGGAGGAAAAAACTCGAAAGGAGAGCAGACACTAGGGTACCTCGGGGTCGTGAAGCCCGTCACACCAGAAGAAGATGTGCCCCTGAGGGGCGTACGGATCTTGGATGCAAAGAAAATCTGAATTAGTATCCTTAGCGGTTTCAAACGCAGCACTGTGGCCGGCCCGGGAGTGATTGACATTAACTTGGAGAACCTGAAGGGAGACCATAATCAGTCAACCTGACCAGGTTGGCTTTCTGTTTCTCATAACATTCACATTTTGAGTTTGAGTTTGAGTTTGGTTTTGTGGCGCAAGAGCCATAAATTTGACCATGCTGCGCCAAACTATGTGGAGATCCGTCAAGATAAAAGTATGGAAGTAATGTATAAAAAATTAATGGGAAGAAAAAACAACAAGGAGCACTGCTTAAATATGTGGATAAAAACCAATTGACCGCAAGAAAGCAAAAAGGTTCACATGTGGAGTCTTGCCGAGTAAAAGAGATAAATCAACAGAATTCGTTTTAAAAAATTTAAAACGTTGGGAGATAAAATTCGGACATTCAGAGAGTATGTGTTTAATCGACATACTACATTTGCATTGAGAGCACATTGGTGTCTGTTCGCCGAACAGTAGATGGCGATGGGTATATCGAGTGTGACCAACTCGTAGTCTGGTGAGGAGCGTATCCGCTTTCCTGGTCGTTAGAGAAGGCCAAGGTTGTACGTGGGGTTTAACAGAGTGAAGCTTGTTATCCGTCTCCGTGTCCCACTGTCTCTGCCATTTTGCATAAAAGAGTACTTTAGTATATTTTTTAAAATCAGTCAAGGGGACAGTAGAATTAGTTATAGTATTCGCCAATTTGGCGGCCTTATCTGCTTCCTCATTGCCCACAATCCCAACATGAGATGGCACCCAACACAATAAAATATTAAAATCACGTGATGCAAGTTTATTTAAAAGATGTAAAACATTTAAAACCAAAGGATGGTGATGAGAATGAATATAAAATGATTTCAGAGACTCTAAAACACTTAGGGAATCCATGTAGATGATGAACTTTCTTTCCATGCAATCAGATATGTTTTCCAAAGCAAGTAAAACAGCAGCTATCTCTGCCGTGAAAACTGAACAAGAGGAATGAAGTTTAAAAGAAAGAGTTTTATGTGGGAATACAACGGCAAACGAAACATGATCAGCTGATTTTGAACCGTCCGTATAAATTGCAATGAAATCATCATATTCCTGTCTATGTTCAATGAAAATTTGTTGATAAATGATATCAGCCGTGTCGGATTTGATAAAAGTTTGAAAAGGATTTAAAAATTGGACCACAGGAATTCCCCAAGGAGGAAAATTAGTTTTCGGTTGTGGGGTTACATGTAGGTAAAGCAGGTTTAAATCAGAAAGAATGACATGAACTCTTGTAAAAAACACGGGTATGAATGATTTTCTGGCATCTTGTAATCGAAGAAGAAATGGGCGAAGCTTAAAATCGTGAAATGGATGATTCGCATTCGATTGAATTTTAAAATAATAATGCAGTGATAACATTTGTCTTTTCAGTTCAAGGGCCGGTTCGTAACACTCAACATAAAGGCTTTTTACAGGAGATGTTCTGAAAGCTCCAGAACAGAGACGGAGAGCTATATGGTGTACGGGATCTAGTTTCTGTAAAACGCTTTTCCTGGCTGAGCCATAAATTGTGCAACCATAATCAAGTTTGGAGAGTACTGTAGCCCTATATATTTTGAGCATTGAATCTCTGTCAGCTCCCCAAGCTGTCGTTGATAAGACTTTTAAAATATTTAAGGCAATTTCACTTTTTTTTCGCAACTGTTTGACGTGAGGGAGAAATGTGAGCTTTTTATCAAAAATAACCCCTAAAAATTTGATTTCATTTACAAATGTTATAATTTCACCATATAATTTTATTTCTGGGTCAAGGTGCAAGTTCCGTTTCCTGCAAAAATGTACACCAGCTGTTTTAGATGTTGAGATGCTAAAACCGTTACTGTTGCACCATTGTGTAATATTATTTACAGCAGTTTGTAATTGTCTTTGAATAAAATTCATATTTGTCCCTGAACAAGAAATGTACAGGTCGTCAACATATAAATAACCTCTCACAGAAGTTGGCAACTGTTTTAAAATATTGTTAATTTTTAAAATAAAAAGAGTCACACTTAAAACGCTACCTTGAGGAACACCTTCCTCTTGGATAAAAAAGTCAGAGAACTCGGATTCCACTTTTACTCGGAATTTCCTGAGTTTTAAAAAATTTCTAATAAAAATAGGTAGGTTCCCTTTTAATCCCAGATCATGTAAATCTTTTAAAATTCCGTACCTCCAGGTCCGGTCATAAGCTTTTTCTATATCGAAAAAAATTGCTACCAAATGCTTCCTCTGTAAGAAAGAGAGTCGAATGTCTGTTTCAAGAGCAAGCAGGTTATCAATGGTACTCCGACCCTTTCGAAACCCACTCTGGAATGGATGAAGAAATTTATTTGTCTCCAAGTAATATACGAGCCTGCGATTAATCATTCTTTCGAGTAGTTTACAAAGACAACAGGTCAAAGCAATTGGGCGGTAATTAGATGGAATTTTTGGGTCTTTACCTGGTTTTAATAAAGGAATTATAATAGCCTGCTGCCAGAGGGTAGGAAAATATTGCTCTTGCCAGATACGGTTGTAGAAATGTAATAAAGCGTTCTGTGATTCAGGTGTTAGATGCTTAATCATGGAATAAGTAATACTGTCCGGTCCGGGAGAAGAATCGTGTACAGAGGCAAGACACGACTGGAATTCCAGGAATGTAAAACTGCTGTTGTAGGAAAAATTGGTCCGGGAATTGAAATTTAATTTTTGTTTTTCTGCATTAATTTTGTTATTCAAAATCTGTGGAGGGTAATTTTGGCTACTAGATGTATGAGCTAATGTCGAGGCTATTGAATCTGCAATACCTTTTAAGGATGAAATTGTTTGTCCATTATGTATTAAAACTGAAATAGCATTATTATTGGAAACACCTGCGGCTTTTTTAACTTTAGTCCACAGCTGACGACTTGAGATTGTAGAAGTTATGGACGAAACAAATTTTCGCCATGAAGTCCTTCGGCTGTGTCGCTGGATTCGGCTCTGGTTTTTTTAAAATTTATGAAGTTTTCTGTAGTGGGGCGCCTTCGAAAGATATCCCACGCTTTCTTTTGTTTTTTGTAAGCATGTTGGCAATCCGCATTCCACCAGGGCTTGCTTTGTTTCCTCCGTTTCCCCGATGTTTTAGGAATGGAGCTATCTGCAGCCTCAATTATAGTATTAACAATGTAACTCAGGGCTTCATCGATTGTTGCAGATTTAATTATTTCTGAGTTAATGTTGGAGAGAGAGGTGAACTTTTCCCAATTTGCGGCATTTAAAATATATTTGGGTGGACGGTAAGAATTGTTTGGGTTGTGTCTATTATCTGTAACGATTAATGGAAAGTGGTCACTATTGTATAGATCGTTATCAACAGTCAAATTCAAAAAAGGTAATAGGGATGGAGAGCAAATAGCGAGATCAACTGAATGAAATGTTCTTGTTGGTAGGTGGAAATGGGTTTTTTCATCAGAATTTAAAAGGCATACATTATGGTCTGCAAGAAGCTGTTCGATTTGCAGGCCACGAGAGTTCGAATCAGTGCTCCCCCATAAAGGACTATGGCCGTTGAGATCGCCCAAAATAATAAATGGAGATGGTAGTTGACAGATCAGATTATTGAGGTCGGTTTGACTGATATGTTGAGAGGGGGGTAAGTACAGACTGCAGACAGTAACCAAAGATTGAATCTGAATGCGGATAGCCACAGCTTGAAGATTTGTGTTTAGGGTCAGAGGTATGGACGGGATATGAGTAGCTGCAAGAATAGCGACGCCACCAGAAGCCCTGTCATGATTGTGGTGTTTACTGTAAATTTTGTAATTTCGGATATAATGTTTATCTGTTTTAAGGTATGTTTCCTGAACTGCTATACAGGCGGGGTGGTGTTTGTTTATGATATCTTTTAATTCTGAGGACTTGCTCATAAAACCTCGACAGTTCCATGAGATAAAAGTAGCCATGAACAGAAGGGCACAAGGAAAAAAGGAAAAGTGAACCACCCAAAGGAAAAAAAACTAAGAGGAAAGCGGAGGTTCATCGACCTCACTATTCGACATGTCATCTTCAGATGGATGGACTTTAAGTAATGAATCACTATCATCATCGTCACCAATTTTACTGGTTTTAAAAGAGTCTTTTAAAAAATCCTCTCTTGAGAGAGATCCGTCTCCAAGAGAAGTTTGATCTCTTTTTGCGGCAAGTATTCGAGCACGTTTATCTTCTTTTGACTCTTTGGCCTGTGCTAACTGATTAGATTTTTTTGTTAATTTTTTATTGTCACGGGGTCTTTTAATTTTTGATTTTTCAGAAATGGAACTGTTTTCCGATAATGCTGATGTACTGGGTGTGGGTGTAGTAGCATTAGATGCTATTGGAATATTTAATGAATTTTTTGCGGGAGGTACGGGATTATGTGTCTCAGAATCAGTACTTTGAACAATTGGGAGAGCTATTGTAGGGGTTGGGTTTAAAGGAGTGTGAGAGATACGAGAGGAGTGCGACTTTTCCTCCCAAGACTTTTTAATGGCAAGAAGGGCCAGCCAGTCAGATTTTTTTATAGTTATAGTTTCGTTTTCACTAGTTGAATTTATTACTGTAGGAGAAGCAGATGTATTTCTTATGGCAGTGGGTTGTAATTGTGGAATTTGGAGATTATTTTGAACTGAAGGAGGTGTAGCTGAAGAATTTAATGCGGAAGAATATGAAAAACCTGGTTTTGGTGTTCTGTCCAGTACAATCTGTCGGGCTTCTTGAAATGAAATTTTTTTTGTTATTTTAATTGTTTGAATTTCTTTTTCAAGTTTGTAACGTGGACAGGAGCGGGAAAAGCTTGGGTGTTCACCGGAACAGTTAAAGCATTTCGGTGTGGTAGATTGGCAGGTTTGGCTATTATGATCTGGAAGAGAGCAGCGGGCGCAATTTTCTTTATTTGATCTGCAAGCTGTGATAGTGTGACCGAATTTTTGGCATTTAAAACAACGGATGGGATCAGGTATATAAGGTTTTACTGGACAGTTTATGTAGGCTATTTTGACGCTTTTTGGTAAAGTTGGGTTGTTAAACGTGAGGATCAGATGTTTGGTGGGAAAACTTTGGCCATTTCGTTTAATAGTGATTCTTTTGACAGCTATTACATTTTGGTTTTTTAAACAGTCCAGGAGATCTTCTTCAAGATCTCTCTGGAATTCACTCTCTGATACGACACCTTTTGAGTAATTGAGGGTATGATGTGGACTGGCTTTTAATTTGATATTTCCGATTTTTTCTAGTTTCATTAAATTTTCTGCCTGTTTAGAGTTCATGATTTCAATTAGTATATTACCATTGTTTAATTTTTTAATTGTTTTAACTTCTCCAACTATTGCTAGGATTGTTTTATGGATTAAAATAGGTGATGCAAGTTTTAAGTCATTTCTTGTTTCAGAACTGATAATGAAGAATTTGGAAAGAGCATTACTATGTTGGTTAGATGAAAGACCCATACGATATTGAAAATGATTCGGGTTCCGACGGCATCGCCCACCACGGAGCCCAACAAGGGATGGCAGTTACCGGCTCTGGATTTTCCAGCCTCGGCACTTGCCATGATGCTAGCCGGAACCTATACGCTGGGAGTCACCCCCGGGGACAGTGACCACCCTTAACGCCAAGCCCAAGGAGTGACCCCTTCGCTTGATCCCCTTGAGCAGACCAGCCAAATGGCTGGGATACCAGCCGATTGATACACCGGGGACCGAAATGTACTACCCGTCTAATGGGATGCCACGCACGGCCAACACGTGGGGGTAATTTGCTGTCCATGAGAAGCAGGAAGCAAACAGAGCGGCAACAGCTTCTCATGGAGAGCTCCCTCGTCTACCCTCGAGGGAAGGAAGAAAAAAGCAGAAACTCAAAAGGAAGGCAAAAACTTGAAAGGAGATCAGACACTAGGGTACCTCGGGGTCGTGAATCCCGTCACACCTAAAGAAGATGTGCCCCTGAGGGGATTCACATTTTGAACGATCATTGGGTTAATGGTTAATTTTAAATGTGGTACCAGACCCCTGGTTGGCATCCCTACAATTGACACATATAACCTTTTTACAAGACTCAGTGGGATGTTCAAGACCACAGTTCCCACACAGGACGTCCTGGACCCGAGAGCACCATTTAGTGGTGTGTCCGAACTTGCGGCAATGTCTGCATTGTTTTATTCCAAAAAAATTGTCGAATCTCAATCTCGTGAATTCAAAATACAAACCTTGAAACTCGAAGAGTCTCTTGTATACACTAGGATCCACTGACACAACCCAATTCGTATTGAACCGGGCGCGTATAGAAAAATTCACTTCAAAAAGTGGCTTATTATTCACATCACAGAGATAATGATTCTTGGAACTCAGACATTTGATGAGTCGCCCTTTGTCAACATCGTTGGGAAGACCCAAAATAATTTGAGGACGACGCCTCCTAGGTTTGGAAATTTCAAATTGTTCTCCTAAGGTGGAGACACATTTTAATTCTGCCTCTCGGGCTTCAAGATCCTCTTTAGTGGGGGCCTCAATAATGAGGCCACCTTTGCTAACTTTAGAAATGCGATTTATACGAGCCGGAGAATTCCGAGTAATTAACGTATTTTCCACCAGCTTCCGGTTATCCTCAGAAGATGAATCCTTCTTCGGGCGGAGCAGCACGACGTGAAGTTGAGCATTCATCGGGCGTTTAGTAGGAACAATTGGTCTAGACTGGAGTATATCCGAGAATGAAGGTGAGGCCTTACTAATAAGTGACCTAACTTCTTTGGTGGTATCGATGAGATTCTTGGAAGAGTCTTTCAAATCTTTCTTGAAGTCATCAAGACTGTTTACAATATTAAGTTTTCCGCGGAGATATTCAATGGTGCTTTCGCACTCCCGGATCTTAGCCTGGTACTGTCTGGCGTCCACATCAACAAGTTGTGATTTTATATCATAGATATTCGAAAGATGGTACGTTTCCCGATCTTGAATAAGTTTAATTAGTGGTGATATGACTTTATCATTGAGCAAATCACGTATACACTTGCTTTGGTATCTCTGGGTTTGTTAATATAAATTTTAGAAAGTTCCTGTAAACAGGCAATTAAGTCATCCGATACAACAGGATCTAAATTGAAATCGATGACTTGATTAATGATAGTTTCTATTATGTTAACACCGCTAACTTTAAGCATTGCCTCCGGCGGGATTTTTTGGGATTTAGTTGACGAAAAAGACATATCTTTATCTTTTTGAGATGAGTCGTCGTTGACTGGATTAGGCATCCTAAATTCTGTGGCAAGATTCTTGCTTAAAGAAATAGAGAAAAATTTTTCCGATGTCATAAACGCAAGAAAAAATTCGAAGCATTGCTCAAAAAATATGCACTGAAGAAAAAATGACGAACAACGTAAGCCAACTTCTAGAAAATAGATGCAGCCTCGCTGGTAAGGAAGGTCGAAGTCTTGGTCAGATTGGTGAAATGGCAAAGTACAAATAATTCAGGACAGGACCACTAGATGTGGGCCGAAATCACACAGGACGTGTATCAATACAGGCAATACCCAAAAATACAGTTGAAAATGTCACAGTCAAATTATTTTGGGAATAGGGGCAAAAAGAGCCCGGATAGGAGCGGACACACCAGTTTGAAAAATTCTCCAAAGCAAGAAAAAACAAACAAACAAGTAAAATACGATGAGCAATCAGTCAATCAAGTAGACTGTGACGTCTGTAGCGTTGCCTAGCAACGGGGGCGTAACAGAGCACTGGATAATTAGCTCCAAAGTTCAAAACAGTTGTAAATAATTAAACAAAAATCACAACTCACAACTAATGGCATATTTCAAAGGCCCTTGAGAAAACCTTTCAGGTAGCATCATTTCCGTAGACAAAAACATCAGGAAAGCAAAGATTAAACATGATAGAGTGGGAGCTGGAAAAAGCTCACATCTCCACACCGTTGCCGAGTCGACTGAAGACCGTGCTCTGTCTCTTACTTCTAATCCAGACCAGGGTAAGGCCATGGAGTGCGTTGATAAATCAGCGATCAGCTCGCACTTCATGGCGAATGGCCTGTACACCAGATTCTCCGAATTTCGATTCATCCACCGGGCAAGGCTGAACCTTCTTCCATTGAATGGTCTGCCTTGGAAAGAAGGAACGAACAAAGGATGTAGAAGATGTAACAAGGCTGACCTGTGGAGACGTTGCCTCATGTTCTCAACCATAGCGAAGCACACTCCAGGACATGGCAGTTACGACATGATGGTGTACAGAACCGTATATTCAGGATGCTCCCATATGGGTCATAGCCCCCACCAGTGGTAAGCGCCTATGGTTGAGCAGGGTCATCGGTGCAGACCGGGCAGCCGGCTGCAAGTCGGAGGGGGTCTTCGGGCCAACTCCGGCGCGCAATCGGAAGTCCGGCCTGCCATTTCCAGGGTCCGGCCCCACCATTGCACTTAGGTGGGCATACCGGATGCTCCCAAGAGGGCTGGTTTCGGATCGTCCATGGGATTTCCACGCACGGCCACTTGTCCGTCGTGCCGGTTCGCCTGTCAGGCAGGTGGTCTGCTGGGAGTCTTTTGGGCGTGAACATCCAGTCTGAGGGACACAGGAGTCTCCAGTGGTCATCGGGCGTCCCCTGTCATCCGGGACTTGACCACCAGGTAAGGTATGGAGTTTGGGCTGGAACAACCGGTCCGGAGTTTACCACAGGGTTGCTCCGGGCTGCCCCACAGGTTTCTTGTTTGGGGGGAAATGCACGTAATTCCTAGGGTAGGTTAGGTGACTCATTTTGTTCATTGGTGAGTCGGGGGCCAGGCAATTTTTAGTGTTAGGCCTATCTCTTTTATTTTAATTAGAGACATGGCATGTCTGTTCCTATTGCGATGGGATTTTTCTTTTTATTTTCATATTATTACTGAAACTCCCTGTCGCAATGGGTAGTTAGGTTCTAAATTTTTAACTTTTCGCTGTTTGGTCTGCCCATTTTTGGCTTACTCCCTGCCTGGGGGACTTAGGTTAGGGTCGTTAGGTCAGTTTTGGCTTTAGGTCTTTCGTTTTTCAGTCAGTCAGACCTGTTCAAAATTCAAAATTGTTTTCTTTTGTCGGTGAAATTAGTGTATCACCTTCATTCCTTCCCTGTGGTTGTTGTTTTCGTCGGTTAGGTGTTTCCTTCAGGACCAGTTTTGTTCCATCTGTGCAACTTGCGCCACTCTCCTTTTTCATCTGTTTTCTTTTTCACTGCACTTTGGTCTGTAGCTCTCTTGTCCTGCGCCGTGTTATCGATTGAGATTGTTTGTTATTGTGTTCTCATCTATCATGGCTGACGCAACTTGTAACTGCCCAGTTGATTCTTCTTCTTCAGGGACATTGCCTTGCTCGCCCATTTGCCACAGAACGCGGGCCCAGGTCGCTAAGCGCACCCAGTCGCAGCTCTCGTCTGTGACCCAACCCACTGCCTCCGTTGACGGAGCTGAGATTTGCCGTGCCGACGATGACGAACATTCGTCTGTTCAATTGGACACTGCCCTCTCTCCGATCAGGCACAAAGCCCATAAAATGATATCCCGTGTGACTCACTTCCCAACTTCTCGATTGGCGATTGTCAGCTCATAATCAACGACTCGCTCATTATTAGTATTATGCTCGGCGAAATGCTTGACCTTGTATGTAACGATCCCTCTGCTTGCTCTCAAGATCAGAGAAATTATCAACCCATTTCAATTTTTGAATCAGCATTTATTGAAATTTACACAAGCGAGTCTACTAATACCGATTCTCAGCCTTCTGAAGATATGCGTCCAATTGAATTTGATGCCCCTTGTGAAGACATGGAATATGATTTGGCTGATTCCATTAATAATGAAATTGTTGAATCCGAAAATATTGTATATAATGTAAATAACTCTAGAAATCTTGAAAATTTTGTAAATTGAATTGTTGAAGATATTATTGCAAATATTCCCACTTGTATAATTGATGAAAATGTGCAATCTGTACCTGTTAACATCGAAAATGTACATGTGAATGAAGATATTGTAAATCTTCAACCAATACCGATCTCTAATACAAATTCATTCCCATCTGGATTCGAAGTTGATGAACCTTCAGCAAAAATTCCTCCGTTTGAAATTGATGGTCTTGCGTTAGACACTGACCTTCTCGATCTATCCGTTCCCAATTTCTCACTGGAGATCGATTTTAAAGATGAACAACTTCAGCCAGTGGGTTCAGATTTTCAAGTTGAGTCACGCGAGGATCTTGAATTAAATACATCCCAGGAGTCGTCTGGGATTCCCGACTCTGACGAAATTCAGATTGTTCAATTCGTCACAGCAAACAACTCGTCACTCACAATCACTTCTTTACTTCCACACGAGGCCATTCGTCACCCGACCGTGATTGAGGTTTATTCCTGCGAATATTGTGAACGAAAATTCACATCCGAAGCTGCAACCCACGCTCATATATTTGATATTCATCTTGAGTCAAAAGAACCAGTCTTCCAAGTCCAGGAATCTATCACTTTCTTAAGGAATTATCCTGCACCTGCTTGCTTATCATGTAGGACCGGGTTTCTTACCCTGAATCTACTGAACAAGCACTGCCAACGATTGCACAGTGGAGATCTCAACAAATTCGCTTGTTCAATTTGCAATTTTGATTTCCCTGCACTCAATGATTTCTTTACTCATCGGTGCACGAACGAAATGCCTGTCTGGAAGCCCTTCAAGTGCGATGTTTGTGAGGAATGTTTTGTGTCATTTGAACTACGAGCTTCACATGATTGTGATGGTCCACCAATCTTTGAGCGTGACCTTTGCCCAGACGAACTTCAGTCTGTTGTACTTCTCCCATCTTTGGACAATCTTCTCGAATTGACACTTCCCCCTCTTGTTGAAGATTTAGACATCCTTTCTTGCATCTATTGCTCTGAGAAATTCCCAGACGAAGAGCAGCTTGCACAACACATCATCCAGCTTCATCTTTCTTTTGACATCAACCCATATAACAGAAAATGTCTTCCAAAACGGAAATCTTTTTCATCATGTAAAGAGTGCGGACTCATTTTTGCTTCCAGTGCAGCCCGCCTCTCTCACTCTTGTCTACATTCAAGTAATCAAAATCAAAATACAAGCCAAACACATATCTCTGTGTCTCTCCCTTCGGATCTAGATGCTGGAATGAATGATCAAGTAGAATTGTCTGCTAATCCCCAGTCTGATGGACTTCAAAATGTCCAGATTGAGAACCTAAGTGGCACATTACCTATTCCGCCTGCCACATCTCCCAATCAGGACGTATCACTGTCTCCTCAGGCTTCATCGCAAAATTCTACTGTCAGAAAAAAGTCCCGGAAATGTTCTTTCCAGGGATGCTCAGTTATTAAAACGAGCAAGAAAGCGTTATCTATTCATAGGTTTCGTGAGCACAAGATACCATTTCCGAAACGGAACCCACAATCAAATTCTCAACCTTAGCAAAACATTCCTTCAGCCTCTCTTCCACCTCCTCCAGACTCCTTGCAAGCTATCCCTGTTTCCCCTGTGGAACCAGAAAGTTGCCCGTCTCATCCTCTCCGGTCGGGTGACACTCTTCATCTTCTTTTCCCTATCTTCAACCCAACTGATTGTACTGAGGAAAACTGCGTTTTCAAAAGCAGGGGCAAGACATGGCATTCTATTAAATGCTCACTTCTTCGCCACCTCCGGACAGCTCACCATTTCACGAGCTTAATCACCGTTCATTGGTGCGCTACATGTGCGTCTCGGATCAAACAGCCCAAGAAGCATCAATGCCTCACACCTGGTGTGATGATTAATATCAAGATTGATGGTGCTTTTCCTTGCACGGAAGATGGCTGCACAGATGAATTTCCTTCAGAACTTGGCCTTAGAAATCATCTGACAGCACATAAGAAGGCTTCAGCACTCGCCAATGCAACACAACGGGTCATCCCTAAGATGGGCCCGAAAAAATTTAAGCGAAAGAAGAAAGTTGATCTTCCTGTTCCCGACTTACCAGATGAGTCGATTACCGATCCTGTCTTTGCCCTTGCTCCTCCGCCTGAAGACGTTAACCCTTCAAATGAAGATGTTCAAGATGACGTTCCCGTCCCAGGGCCTTTATCCATCTATATTGAGCACATCGAAGACATCATTAATCAAGACCCTTCACAGGAATTTTTCGAATACTTCTGTCAGGCAATTGAAATGGCAGTTGTCGAGGTTCAGAATATCTCTTTTCAACCACCTCCCTCACAACCCGCCGATCAAAATATCAAGCGCTCAAGAAAAGATATCGATGTCACAGACCCACAGGCGTGCCAAACCCTTTTTAACAGGAACCCAAAAAGAGCAGTTCGGGAAATCTGCGAAGGGCCGCCTATTAGATGCCAAATTCCCGTAAATATTATTGAAGATCATTTTAAATCTGCCTGGGACGCTCAACACCCTGTCCTAGCCCCTCTTCCACCGGTATCTGAGGAACGTACACCTATTCTTGAGAGAAACTTTTCCATCACTGAAGTTTCTAAAAAAACTGGCGTCAGCACAGAATTCTGCTCCTGGACCTGACACTCACATATTTTCATTGGAGGTCTGTCCCCCAGAGCCAGAAATTCTTAACTCTCGCCTATAACGCCTGTTTACATTTTCAGCGCATCCCTCCTTCGTGGAAACGGACCGTCACCATCCTGATCCCGAAGAAAAATTCAGATCTTGACAACCCTGCAAATTGGCGTCCAATTGCGCTCTCTAATACAATATATAAAATTTTCACCAAAGTTTTGGCTGGACGTCTTTCGGACTGGTACTCTAAATTCTCAGCTTTGTCACATTGCCAGAAAGGATTTACCCCCTTTGATGGTGTTCTCGAACACAACTTTGTGTTGCAAACTCGACTTGAACACGCACGAGCACAAAATAAAGATCTTTGTGTGGACTGGCTAGATGTGACAAATGCCTTTGGTGCCGTTCCACACCAACTCATCTATAATGCTCTATCAGCTGCTGGCTCTGGTGAGCAATTCATCAATATTATTAAAGATATTTATACAGATTGCCACACCTCTATTCTATCAAATGATGCCTCTACTAATCCAATCAAAATTAATAGTGGAGTCAAGCAGGGTTGCCCTATTAGCGGCCTATTATTCAACATCAGCATCGATCACATTCTTCGAAAGGTCCAAGGAAATGCCAGTGAACATCAGATTCTCGCATTTGCCGATGATCTCTGCCTCCTCGGGTCCTCTGCGGACGAACTCCAAGACATGCTTGATGTTGTACAGAGTGAGATGTCAAATATTGGACTCGCCCTTAACCCTTTGAGGGGCGGTGGGACGCCGTCTGTCCCACCTACTTCAAGATTTTTTTTCATAAACTTATATAAGGTATTTTATTATAAAAATTGCTTTATTGGATATTTCAAGACCTCTTACTTTTGAAAAAAATTGCAGTACCATTGAGAATTTGCTCAAATTTATTGAAAATAATTTTTAAAATCATGCCCTTTATTGGCAATGATTTTCTTTAAATTTCTAGAGAAAGAAAATGAATTTCGAAACAAATATGAGATTCAAAGGAAATCTTCAATGTTGAATAAATATATTCCAAACATTATCTGTATTTCAAAAGTAATTTTTTTATCAATTATTATAGATAAAAAAAAAGGTGGGACAATTTTGTCCCACCGCGCATCTACGGTTGTCAGCCTGTAGATGGCAGCACAAAAGTTCGCGACTCGGTCCTATTTCTTTCTTTTTTGAATAATAAACTTGGATTTATATACGGTATAATTATAATCACTCTTTCAAATTTAATACTTATACAGAAAATAAATTTATATATTTCAGAAGACAGATAAATAATATTAATTAAAAAAAATCTGTAAATGCAAACAAGCATTTTTTAAAAAATAACTGGCATATCTAAATTTATTTTGAGTGGAAATTTGAAAGCAAGAAGCTATCTTCTGAGGAATTTTTTTATAAACGGATAAAAATACACTTTTCTAAAAGGAACGAAAATTAAAGAGAATATTCTAGTCTTTCTGTATCTCTCAACGAAAAAGAAATAGTTCCGTTGAATCTGCCCACCCCACCCCCTATACTTATTTAAGTTCTTTGCTGCTTTTGAGAAAACGCCGTATTTCCTAAGGCACAGCTATTGTAAATAGCTCTGTTAGCAGTGATACTCAAAGAAAAGCTGTTTGAGCTTGACAGCTTCCAGCAGCGGGTTTCTTGCACGATAATTTACAATCGGTGGTCTTCTTACAGCAGTGGTTTTCATTACAGGTCTTGTCCAGTCGCGGTCATTAGTGTCTCACTTCTTTGACTGAAGTGAGTGATCGCATGAACTGATAACGAATTTCTGTTCCTTCCCATACAATAAACCGGAGAGGAGAGTAACATTTTACTTATAGAATCTGGGTGGCCTGCTTTCTTCTGAAGCTTTCAAACAGAGCGACATCCATAAAAATACTATTGAAGAGCTCCTCCATTTGTATGCAGAATGTGGTAAAAGATCTCCACTTCAATCACAGTATACATTTTCTACAGCTGTTAAAAAGAAAATGTGCTAAATAACCAATTATATGCTCCAAGTGAAACTGACAGAATGCGAACGTTGGCGCGAATGACAGAAGGGAGTCGGGGAATGGTACAGTCCCTTCAGGGGCGGTGGGACATACGTCTTCCCACCCTCTCGTGAAAAAACTAAAGGCAAAAAAATATTTTTATTTGGAAAATATTTCATTTTCAGGTGATAGAAATTCAAAAATATATATCTTTTTGAGTAAAAAAATTTTTTTAGGGTAGTGCGCTTCAAAGGGTTAATCCATCAAAATCATTTTCTTTTCACTTCTCTGGATCTACCCCTGTCCGAGTTGAACATTCGACATTTCGACTTGGCAGCGACTTGTTGACTCCAATTGAAGAGTTCAACTTCACAAAATTTCTCGGGAAGCCAGTTGGGTTTAATCCCGTTCCCGACTATGACACTTTTAATAATTTTGGAATCACTGCTAAAAAATTACTTGCATCTCAGCTCTCCGCATGGCAAAAGATCCAAGCGCTGAAAATGTTCTTCTTCCCGGCACTTCAATTCGTAATGCGAACTGGCCAGTTTAAAAAAGAAGACTGGTCCCTGTTGGATGATGCAATTAGACACGCTGTTAAGGAGGTTCTCTACCTTCCCGAAAATGCCTCCAATGAATACATCTATGGCCATGTTAGGAGTGGCTGCGTCGGTCTACCTATTGCTGCTGAGGAATCAGACTTAAATCGCATTGATTCTGCATTTAAGCTCCTAACATCTAAAGATTCCATCCTTGCTGACCTCGCACTTAAGCATCTTACCAACTCGGCTTCCAGTCGAATGCAAAAAATTAACATCACCGATGACGATCTGGCCAATTTCATGTCTGGTGATTTGGAAATTGATGAAAATGACCGGCCACATTCCAATCCGTACTCCAACGTGTGGACAGTTGCAAGAGTTGCCTCTAGACGCATGAAAGCTGAATGGTTATTCAATGAGGGTATCCCACAAATCAAATTCAAGGATATCACCATCAAATCCTCAGCTAGAAGAAAGGTTCTGTTTTCGATTAGAAACAGACTTAGACAAGATAGGGCTCTTGCACTGACCTCTGACCAAGGACGGATCATGGAATGCATCGCACAATCGCTGGCCAGTTCGCATTTCCTGCTTAATGGCCAATACCTGCGATTCTCTGAATACAGATTTATTCACCGTGCACGGCTCAACCTCCTTCCTCTCAATGGTCTCCAGCGGAAGGAGACAACATACATAAACAGTATAGCCGTCCCGCCAAGGCACACGGCAAATCTGAAAACCGGTCGAGCAATAAACTGCTCCTACAAAAGAACTAAGGCTACAAAGCAACTAATAGTAGAAGGTTTTCTCAAAGTAAATGACTAAGAACGCGAAAAAGAAGTCGACAAAATGAAAACAAAAAATAGAGAAAATAGAGAAAAGTCCCTTACCTCTGTGCGACCGAGACTCACCTCGTCTCAGATAAAAGACAAAATATGAAATAAGATAAAATATGAAATGGTAGCCACTCTAGATGACAAATAAAATCAAAGATCAAAGCGCAATTCCAGGCAAAATACAAAGGATACTAATGATCTAAACAGCAACTGACAAAATAAATAAATGCAAAAAATACAACTATACACTACCCATAAAATCGGGCAAGAATTTGCACGAAGTCGGTACCAATGTTGGCGCCGATGTTCAGATACAATAAATACCACCTACTCTCAATTAATTCAATAGATAATATTAATAAATTGTTGCACTTCTTACATAGAATTAGACTAAAAAGTTAAGAGTGGTTACCAATGAAGAATTTTAATTAACAGTATTAATCAACCAGAAAAGGAGCACAAAGAACACCAACTGTTGAAATCGTCCGGAGCCAAACTGGGCTGCAGACTAACGAAATCTAAAATTCCCTTTACCTATACACCTAAACAGGCTGCATATATACTAATCAGTAAATTCTTCAAAGATGAATACGGTTGTATGCAATCAACAAAATACAATACACTTACAAATTGCAATTAATGACATACTAAAGTTATCCAAAATATATACAAATACACAAATAGAACAGAGAAAATTTACAAATTTAATAATAAAGTTCAATAGAATTGATCAAATGTGCAATATAGTTCCCAGTCCCACTACGATGTTGTCGCAAATGTTGAGACCATTAAAAACCAGTTCATATTAATTAATTAATGTAATTAAGTTGTTGCAATTCCAATTGCCATACAGATAGGATCATGTTGTAATACCTACGTGCATTTTTTGCACTGTATAAAATTTATTATATTTAAAAAAAAAAATGGGCAGATTAATCCCCATCTGTGATAATCGATTAGAACCCAGCCGGGTTGCTAAGGTGCTAGGTCTAGAATACTAACAAAATGCTATCGTCCGGAGCCAAACTGGGCTGCGAACTAACTAATTCAAAAAGAAATCCATTCACCTATACAGGCTACATATATACAAAGCAGTAAATTTTTCAAAGATAAATACAGTTGTACACAATCACAGCAATACAATTACCCATATAAGGTGCAATAAATACCATGTTAAGTCTTCCAAAATGAATTCAAATACAAATACAATTGCACAAATACGACATAGAAGAATTTACAAATTTAACAATAAGATTCAATAAGAGTAATCAAAATTTCAATACAGTTTCCAGGACCACTACAATGTTGGCGCAGATGTTGAAACCATTAAAAATCATTTCTTCTCAATTTACTCATTATTTAGTATAATTAAGTTGTTGCAATTTCAATTACCATACATACTGAATCATGTTATAATACCCACATGCAATTTTTACACAATGTAGAATTTATTAAACGAAAAAATGGTCAAATTTATCCCCAACTATGATAATCAACTGGAGCCCAGCCGGGTTGCTAAAATACTAAGTCCGGAATGCTATTAAGGTAAATGCTCCAGTAGTGGGCCACTTAAGGGTATTTCCTCAATTATCATCTATACTTTTGAGAAGTTTCGCTAATCTGTATTTTTTTATGGTTGTTCAAACTTTTATCTAAAATAATAATCAGCTGAAATATCAAAATAATTGTAATATAATTTTTAAAAAATTAAAAACTTAGATCACTCCTATGCACCAGAAGTGGGCATAGCAAACTTTTGATGTACCAGTAGTGGGCATACCAAAAGTGGGCCACCCAGATTTGCCAATTGTGCCAAAGAAAAAAGAATAAAATCATTTAGTAATAATAATAATATATTAACATTATACACTATAAAAATGCAATAAAAATGGCTTGATATAGGTGAAATCACTTATTTATAGATTCTAGTCACATGAGATTTACATTTTTTCTCTAACAGCCAATTTTTTTATTAAAGGTATATGTTAATTATCGATCTTTCATTTTAAGTTCTGTTTGGGGCATTATGGATATTAAATCTTGAATAAATCTTTTTTTTCTTTTATCATCTTCCTTCTGCAGCCAGAAAAGAGCCCTTTTAAATGGTGATGGAATATTTTTCGATGGTCCAGCAATGCAATAGTTATTATTGTCTGCCTCGTTACAGAGCCCAATTAATTCTTGAATATCAGTCTTTTCCTCAACAGTACTATAAAATATTTATTATTTAAGTAATTGGTCAGAATGTTCCATTAGTGTACCAGTAGTGGGCTATTAGTGTATCAGAAGTGAGCCATGTGGCCCACTTCTACTACTACACTTCCACTACTGGTTCTGATAAAAATAAAGCACATCTAATTAAATAAAAAGACTTTACAAGATATAACCTTCTTATTTAAGCATCACAAAACAGTCTATTTGAGAGAAAGCATGTGCTCCAGTACTGGCCTCGCTAGGCCCACTACTGGAGCATTTAGTAAAACATTGATCCAAAAGTGGGCCACCCCTCACTATCCATAAATTATCAATATTATTTAATTTAAAGATAGTTTATAATACATTCATTATATAATCAAATAATATCAAGAACAATTCATTTTAAAAACAAATAGAATGTATGCTAAAAAATAGTTGAATGAAGAGTTACATCTTAAGGAAATCACTAAGAATAAGCTAAAAATGCTTCTCTCAGAGACCAACTTCAGCAACAAACTTTCTAGCTCCTAACTGAACAGGAAATAAAGGCTGTGCCTTTGGTATTTAGTTGATAAGGGTTTCAGCCTACCAGAGGCAGATCTCTTATTTCATTGGATTGTTGGAATTTCTTGTTTTTCAACTTAAAATTCAAGTGGCCCACTACTGGTACGTGGCCCACTACTGGAGCACTTACCTTAGTATGTTATCACCCAAAGCCAAACTGGACTACAGGCTAATTAATTCAATAATTCCATTTGCCCATACAGGCTAGACATATATTAAGCATTAACTTCATCATAGATAAGTACTGTTGTATGCAAACAACCGGATACAATAACACATACAAGGTACAATAAATACTATATTAAAGATCTTCCATAATGTATACAAATACACAAATACAACAAAAAAAGAATTATCCATTTAACAATAAAGTTCAATAGAAGTATTGAAATATGCAATATAGTTGCCAGGCCAACTACGATGTTGGCACAGATGTTTAGACCATTTCTTCCTAATTGACTCATTAATTAATATAGTTAAATTGTTGCAGTCCCAAATTCCATACTGACTGGATCATGTAGTAATACCCACGTGCAATTTTTACATTATAAAGAATTTAGGAAACGAGAAAATGGGCAAATCAATTCCCAGCTATGATAATCGAGTGGAGCCCAGCCGGTTTGCTAACTTTGTTAGACTCTTGGCAATCGGAAGTCCGACCTGCCATTTCCAGGGTCCGGGCCAACTCCGGCGGGCAATCGGAAGTCCGACCTGTCATTTTCAGGGTCCGGCCCCACCATTGCACTTAGGTGGGCATACCGGATGCTCCCAAGAGGGCTGGTTTTGGATCGTCCGTGGGATTTCCACGCACGGCCACTAGTCCGTCGTGCCGGTTCGCCGGTCAGGCAGTTGGTCTGCTGGGAGTCTTTTGGGCGTGAACATCCAGTCTGAGGGGCACAGGAGTCTCCAGTGGTCATCGGGGGGTCCCCTGTCATCCGGGACTTGACCACCAGGTAGTGTATGGAATTTGGGCTGGAACAACCGGTCCGGAGTTTACCACAGGTTTGCTCCGGGCTGCCCCACAGGTTTCTTGTTAGGGGGAAAATGCACGTAATTCCTAGGGTAGGTTAGGTGACTCATTTTGTGCATTGGTGAGTCGGGGGCCAGGCAATTTCTAGTGTTAGGTCTATCTCTTTTAATTTAATTAGAGACATGACATGTCTGTGCCTATTGCGATGGGAATTTTCTTTTTATTTTTCATATTATTGCTGAAACTCCCTGTCGCAATGGGTAGTTAGGTTCTAAATTTTAAACTTCTCGCCGTTTGGTCTGCAAATTTTAGGCTCACTCCCTGCCTGGGGGACTTCGGTTAGGGTCGATAGGTCAGTTTTGGTTTTAGGCCTTTCGTTTCTCTTGTCAGCCAGACCTGTTCAAAATTCAAAATTGTTTTCTCTTGTCGGTGAAATTAGTGTATCACATTCGCTCCCTCCCTGTGGTTGTTGTTCTCGTCGGTTAGGTGTTTCCTTCAGGACCAGTTTTGTTCCATCTGTGAAGCTTGCGCCGCTCTCTTTTTTTCCATTGCTTTATTTTCACTGCACTTTGATCGAAGCGTTTCCTTCGGCCTGTGATTTATTAGTGTAACATGTCAAACAGTGACCGTCAACTGCCACTGGCACCTGTGTCGGAATGTGAATGTGCAGATTCTGTACCCACATATATACCAGCGTGCTCTCCAGTATGTCGAAGAACGAGGTCCCAAGTTTCCAAGCGTTCCGCTAAATCACAGAAACCGCTCACATCCCAGCTGGATGTGCCCAGCTCTGTTGAAGAGATTAGTTGTGCCATGAATGTCGAACATTGTGTGACAATTTCTACAGACACTTCCCTCGATAACACCGCTGGTTCCTCGTCATCGAACATTGCCGATAAGGCTACAAATCTTGATCTAAAACACTTAGTGAATCTGTGTAGATGATGAACTTTCTTTCCAGGAAATCAGAAATTTGTTCCAAAGCAAGTAAAACAGCAGCTATCTCTGCCGTGAAAACTGAACAAGATGAATGAAGTTTAAAAGAAAAAGTTGTGTTTGGGAATACAACAGCAGATGAAACATGATCAGCTGATTTTGAACCGTCCGTATATATTGCAATAAAATCATCATATTCCTGTCTATGTCCAATGAAAATCTGTTGATAAATGATATCAGCCGTGTCGGATTTGATAAAAGTTTGAAAAGGATTTAAAAATTGCACCACAGGAATTCCCCAAGGTGGAAAATTACTTTTCGGCTCTGGGGTTACATGCAGGTAAAGTAAATTTAAGTCATAAAGAATGTCCTGAACTCTTGTAAAAAACACGGGTATGAAAGATTTTCTGGCATTCTGTAATCGAAGAAGGAAGGGGCGTAGTTTAAAATCATGAAATGGATGATTCGAATTGGATTGAATTTTAAAATAATAGTGCAGTGACAACATTTGTCTTTTAAGTTCAAGAGCAGGTTCATAGCACTCAACATAGAGGCTTTTTACAGGAGATGTTCTGAAAGCTCCCGAACAGAGACGGAGAGCTATATGGTGAACGGGATCTAGTTTCTGCAAAACGCTTTTCCTGGCTGAACCATAAATTGTACAACCATACTCAAGCTTGGAGAGTACTGTAGCCCTATATATATTTAACATTGAAACTCGATCAGCTCCCCAAGCTGTCGTTGATAACACTTTTAAAATATTTAAGGTACTTTCACATTTTTTCCCTATCTGCTTTACGTGGGGGAGAAATGAGAGTTTTTTGTCAAAAATAACGGGTATTCCCAGCCTCGGCGCTTACCTTGGTGCTAGTCGGAACCTATACGCTGAGGGTCACCCCCGGGGACAGTGACCACCTTTAACGCCAAGCCCAAGGAGTGACCCCTTCGCTTGATCCCCTTGAGCAGACCAGCCAAATGTCTGGGATACCGGCCGATTGATACACCGGGGACCGAAATGTACCACCCGTCTAATGGGTCGCCACGCACAGCCAACACGTGGGGGTATATTGCTGTCCATGAGAAGCAGGAAGCAAACAGAGCGGCAACTGCTTCTCATGGAGAGCTCCCTCGCCTACCCTCGAGGGAAAGAAGAAAATAGCAAAAAACTCAAGGGGAGACAAAAAGAGGAAGGAGAAATAGACACTAGGGTACCTCGGGGTCGTGATGCCCGTCACACCTAAAGAAGATGTGCCCCTGAGGGGGTTCCCCATGAGGAACTCCCAATTTGATATGTCCAAGTGGGCCAAGATCGACTCCCTGATCCGCCCTGAAGTTAACACGCTCGGACTTCCAGAAAGAGCATGTAATGACCACCTCTATGCGTCCCGGAAAGTTGGTGCAGTTGGCCTTCCAATTGCTGCCGAAGACGCCGACCTACATCGAATAGATACCGCCTTTAAACTATTGGCATCAAAAGACGCTGGGGTCTCCGATCTGGCTCTCTCGGAATTGACCGCAACAGTCAAGTTTCGGCTGAGAAAATCTACCCTTGCTGATGGCCACATAGGCAACTTTCTTTCTAGTGAAGCTCCAGCAGTTCAGTTCGACAATTACAATTTCTGGACTTGCGCCCGCATGGCCTCTGCACGACAAGGGGATTCGGCCTTATCTTTGGAGACCTTGTATTGTGAAGGCTGCAAACCGAAAGAAAATTCTGTTCACACTTCGAGACAGACTAGGGCTGATAGGAGTCCTTACCAGACCTGACCAGGGTAAGATGATGGAAGTGGTCGCTCAATCTCACGCCAGCTCCAACTTCCTGACAAATGGAGATTACACCAGGTTTTAAGAGTGGCGTTTTGTGCACAAGGCTACAACGAACACACTCCCACTTAACGATAACAGGCCGTGGGACCGAAACGGAAACTGCGTGCCGGCGGTGCGACGAGTGTGATTTGGAGACACTTGCCCACGTCCTGAATCATTTGAAGGGTCGTTCTCGTGGTTGGCAATTTCGCCACAACAGCATCTCGGATCGCCTGAAAAAAGCACTCCTTTTCGCTGGCTGCATTTTAATTTCTGAAAATCAAACAATTGGGCCTGGTGGGCAACGCCCCGACCTCGTATTCCGAAAAGGAAACCAGGTCTTCATTATTGATGTTACTTGCCCCTTTGAGAATCGTGTTGAGGCATTCACGGAAGCCCGGAATCTGAAACTTGAGAAATATGCTCCACTAATTCCACTCTTCTCGAGCATGGGACTTAATGCTACTATCATTCCTATCCCGGTCGGTACCCTCTGATCCTGGGACGCGAGGAATGACGCATTTCTCAAGAAACACATGACAAAGAGCTTCTTTCACAAGTTCAAGAAGCTCTGTGTCAGCGAAACGGTGAAGTGGTCTCGGGATATCTATGTGGGGCACGTGACTGGTATTCGGCAATTCACTGAAAACTGCCCTCCAATCGAGACATTAACATCTCCTGTTCCTGACATCAATTATGAGCTGATTGATTCCAGCCAGTAGACATTCATATTTTTGTTTTCATTTTGCATTTGTTGTTGCTTGTTGAGTTCTATGTTAAGTTTATGTTTTACTTGTGCATTTTCTTGTTTCATGTCACTAATCATATAGTTTATTTTTCAGCTACGAGACAGTATTCACGCTTGTAGTTGGCCCTTTGCCATAGTACACATCACGAAGTCTCACAAAGTAAAATTCGTATAAATGAAGATGCTGTCGATGAAGTGGCCTCCACTCTTGGCGCTACGCCTCCTGCTCTCCCTTTCCGATGTGGCTAATGTTGGCAAAGAGCGACAAGACACGAAGAATTTCCCTCTCTGCCTGCCTCCGGTTCACCGAAAAGGGTTGTGCAACCATATCTTTAGAAGTTCATCCATGACATCGATCCCAGTATGATCGATTTTGCCAACAGCCTGCTCCCTGAAGGTGTCAAGCCAGGGCCTCCTTTGAGCGAGTCGAGACCGTTTCCGCGCAAGTCCTTTGCTGACATTGCCACCACTGATTTCGTCAACTCCGACCACGTTCTGTGCGAGTCGTGCAAGTCTCTTCTGATGCCGCCCTTGCTCAGCACATCTTTGACTCTCACACTGTTGAAAATCCTGCGTCTCCTGAAGTAAAGAAACTGTTACTGTGAAGAATCCTGTGAAGAGCCGGCCCACGTGGCTCCACTGTGACGTCTGCCAAGTCCGATTTGCCCCCCTCCGTGGATTGGATACCAACGAGTGCACTGGCCAGCGCCCTACCTTCTCTGGGATGTATACAGCGTCCAGCAGGAAGCGGCCTCCTCCTGAGAAACATGCTCCCCATCGTAAGTATATTCTCGAAAAAGATGGTTGGAAAACTGTTGCTCCCAAGAAGTTGGAACATCCTCCTGAGAAGTTCACCGCCGCCAAGGGTCCTCCTTCGCAAGAAGATAGAAAAAGGTTCCGGTGGTTGGTTGGTTGGGGTTTAATGGCGCAAGAGCCATTTTTGGCTAAACTGCGCCAAACGTATGGTAGATAAGCAGGATCACGGTGCTAAAACATATGGTGATATAGTAAAAAAGGTAGACAAAATTCTAAAATCATTTTGTGGTTATTCATAGTAACATAAGAAAGGATAAAAGTATGTTGCCAAAAATGGATGGATGAACGTCCAAAAAGGACCAACAATGCAAGGTTTAAAATGTTAGATATTAAATATGTCTAAAACGTCACATGGTGGGCAAACAACAAGGAAAATAACGAGGACGTCAACTAAATAGATAAAATGCTAAGAATAGTATAGAAGTAAACAAGCGCATCTATACAGCGCATGCCATTAATTGTTTAACCAAAACAAAAAAAAAAGGAAGCCATGTGAAAAACAGAGCAGCTATACTGCTATCTGTTTTTGTAATTCGTAGGTATATATTTATTTTTTGTCTTTTCAGATTTAGACGAGGGTGGAGGACTAATAAATGCAGGCGAGTCCTCCAAGTCCTCAGACATGTTATATTCTAATGTATCTCCTTCTGATGCAGAGGAGGAGCTCATCTCGGCATCAGCATCAGATTCCCGAGTTTGTAATACTCTTCTTTCCAGTGGAGGGAGAACAGCCATAGGTAGAAGTGCAGTGTCAACAGAGGTAGGTTTGGGAGTGTCAAAGGGCTTCAATGCAGATTTAGGACGAGAGGTGTTATCCCTTGTTGGAATAGTATTGCGTACTTCACGCGAAGAGGTTGTGTAAAATTTGGAATTTTTTTCTGCTGTGGTGATGGTGTTATTTGTTGTAGTAGGAGAGTCTTTCGTCAGCTTTTTTTTGCTCGTAACAAGTTTAAAATCCGTTAGGTCGGGTAAAGCAGAAGCTTTTTCACATAACGGAGCGACAGATGGAAAGGAAGGCTGGTTGGTCATTGCAGGAGGTGCTCTTGGTGTAGAGGCGGACTGTTTAGAACTAGAATCAGCAGCGATGTCTGGTTTGGTTTGACAGGATGGAGCAGTTGATTTTTTCACCACAGAAACGTAACTGTTTCCGGGAGTAGGTGTCTGAGATTTTATGAGTTTTCTGGCTTCCTGATATGAAATCTGCTTCTTTATTTTCGTGGAAATTATTTCTTTCTCCTGTTTCCATGCAAAACAATTCCGAGAAAATGAAGTGTGTTCCTCTTTGCAGTTAACACACTTCTCTGCACGGGTGCAATCAGTACTGTCATGCCCAACTTCTGCACAACGGGAGCAAGTCAGTGTCCCGCGGCAAGAAGTTTTCGAATGCCCGAAACGTTGGCACTTGAAACAACGGAGTGGGTTTGGTATATATGTCCTAACAGAAAGTCACATATATCCTGCCTTAATATGTTCAGGTAACATGTTGGAGTCAAAAGTTAAAATCAGGTGATTTGTATTGAGGAGTTGGCCATCTCTCCGTATCGTAATACGACGCACATGGATCACTCCTTGACTTTTGAGTTCTTCGGTAATTTTATCTTCCGATTCCTTGAGTAGTTCACCACAGGAAATAACTCCCTTAGATGAGTTCAATGTGGCATGGGGTTTGACAGTAACGGGAATCGTTGAAAGTGATTTTATTTTTGCTATTTCTTTGGCTTGCTTCGGGGATTCCACTTCCACAAGAAGGTCACCAGACCGAAGTTTTTTAGTGGATTTAACTTCACCTACGCCACTTGTTATTGCCTTTTCAACCAAGAAAGGAGATACGATATGAAAGGTTTCATTTTTAGTTGAAATTCTTCCGATTATAAAAAAAGTTGGAAAAATATTTCGCTTAGACGATGAATCGACTCGTTGCCCACTGAAGGGACCAGATTTTTTTTTGCCCATACGACAATGGTAGATATTCAGGCCCGGCGGCACCACCCACCATGGAGCCCAACTAGGGATGGCAGCCACCGGCTCTGGGTATTTCCAGCCTCGGCGCTTACCATGGTGCTAACCGGAGCCTATACGCTCAGAGTCACCCCCGGGGACAGTGACCACCCTTAACGCCAAGCCCAAGGAGTGACCCCTTCGCTTGATCCCCTTAAGCAGACCAGCCATGCGACTGGGATACCAGCCGATTGATACACCGGGGACCGAAATGTACCACCCGTCTAAAGGGTCGCCACGCACGGCCAACAAGTGGGGGTAATTTGCTGTCCATGAGAAGCAAGAAGCAAACAAAGCGGCAACTGCTTCTCATGGAAAGTCCCCTCGCCTACCCTCGAGGGAAAGAAAAAAAAGCAATAAACTCAAGGGGAGGAAAAAACGGAAGGAGACAAGACACTAGGGTACCTCGGGGTCGTGAATCCCGTCACACCTGAAGAAGGTGTGCCCCTGAGGGGTCGAGGAGTTAAGAGATGCATGCGCGCTTACAGTCACAGGTATAGTGTCCAAATATTTCAGGTGAATAATTTGCTGGGCTTGCTGCCGAGTTGCAATCTCTATTAGCAAGTCCCCAGAGCGAAGTGTTCTTGTAGATTTAGTAATGCCAAGAGTTGCAGTTATCGCCTTTTCAACAAGAAACGGCGAAACAGTATGAAAAGACTCGTTAGTTGTAGTATTGCGTTTTAAAATAAAGAAAGTATCAAAAGGTGTATTAGAGTGTTTTACAAGATCATTGTGGTGCCCACTGAAGGGAGAATTCTTTTTCCTGCCCATACAAGTTACAATGAAAATTCAGGCCCCGACGGTACCGCCCACCACCGAGCCCAACAAGCGAAGGCAGCCACCGGCTCCGAGTTTCCCCAGCCTCAGCACTTACCTTGGTGCTAATCGAAACCTATACGCTCATAGTCACCTCCAGGAACGTTGACCATCCTTAACGCCAAGCACCAGAGAGTGACCCTTTCGCTTGATCCCCTTGAGCAGACCAACCAAGAGGCTGGAATACCGGCCGATTGATACACCGGGGACCGAAATGTACCACCCGTCTAATGGGATACCACGCACGGCCAACACGTGGGGTATATTGCTGTCCATGATAAGCAGGAAGCAAACAGAGCGGCAACAGCGTCTCATGGAGAGCTCCCACGCCTACCCTCGAGGGAAGGAAGAAAAAAGCAGAAACTGAAAAAGAAGGCAAAAACTCGAAAGGAGATCAGACATTAGGGTACCTCGGGGTCGTGATGCCCGTCACACCTGAAGAAGGTGTGTCCCTGAGGGGGACAGGAACGAGAGAAAGAAGTGTGCTGGCCTTGACAATTAACACATTTCTCAACGGCCGTACATCCAGTGCTCTCGTGGCCAGCTACGTGTCCCGCGGCAGTTTGTTTTGGAATGACCAAAACGCTGGCTCTTTAAACATCTTAGGGGATTGGGAATATACGGTCTTACGGCACATCGAACGTATCTAGCCTTTATATATTCCGGCAATCTAGGTGTGTTGAATGTTAAAATGAAATGTTTTGTCGGCAGCAGTTCACCATTACGACGAATGTCAATGCGACGCACATCTTTAACACCTTGGCCTCTCAATTCGTGTGTGATTTCGTCATTGGAGAGGTTTAAGAACCTGCCACAGGTAATAACACCTTTTGAGGTATTAAGAGTATCATGTGGTTTTATAGTTACAGGGATAGTAGAAAGGAAATTGACGGTAAGGATTTGTTGTGCTTGCTTGCGAGAAGCGACCTCAACAAGCAAGTCACCAGAACGCATAAGTTTTGTAGAGGACACATTGCCAACACTGCCAGTGATGGCCTTCTCTACAAGAAAAGGAGAGACATTGCTGAAATTTTCATTTGTGTCACTGACACGCTTTATGATATAGAGTGTATCGAAGTTGGAAACAGAAGAATGCCCACTTAAGGGAGGTTGCTTGAGAGGACCCATGCAATATTTTAAAGGTGATTCGGGTCCCGACGCCACCGCCCACCACGGGAAGGCAGTTACCGGCTCTGGATTTTCCCAGCCTCGGCACTTGCCTTGGTGCTAGCCAGGACCTATACGCTCAGAGTCATCTCCAGGAACGTTGACCATCCTTAACGCCAAGCCCCAGAGAATGACTCTTTCGCTTGATCCCCTTGAGCAGACCAGCCAAGTGGCTGGGATACCGGCCGATTGATACACCAGGGACCTAAATGTACCACCCGTCTAATGGGACGCCACGCACGGCCAACACGTGGGGGTAATGTGCTGTCCATGAGAAGCACGAAGCAAACAGAGCGGCAACAGCTTATCATGGAGAGCTCCCTCGCCTACCCTCGAGGGAAAGAAGAAAATAGCAAAAACTCAATAGGAGGAAAAAACTCGAAAGGAGAGCAGACACTAGGGTACCTCGGGGTCGTGAAGCCCGTCACACCAGAAGAAGATGTGCCCCTGAGGGGCGTACGGATCTTGGATGCAAAGAAAATCTGAATTAGTATCCTTAGCGGTTTCAAACGCAGCACTGTGGCCGGCCCGGGAGTGATTGACATTAACTTGGAGAACCTGAAGGGAGACCATAATCAGTCAACCTGACCAGGTTGGCTTTCTGTTTCTCATAACATTCACATTTTGAGTTTGAGTTTGAGTTTGGTTTTGTGGCGCAAGAGCCATAAATTTGACCATGCTGCGCCAAACTATGTGGAGATCCGTCAAGATAAAAGTATGGAAGTAATGTATAAAAAATTAATGGGAAGAAAAAACAACAAGGAGCACTGCTTAAATATGTGGATAAAAACCAATTGACCGCAAGAAAGCAAAAAGGTTCACATGTGGAGTCTTGCCGAGTAAAAGAGATAAATCAACAGAATTCGTTTTAAAAAATTTAAAACGTTGGGAGATAAAATTCGGACATTCAGAGAGTATGTGTTTAATCGACATACTACATTTGCATTGAGAGCACATTGGTGTCTGTTCGCCGAACAGTAGATGGCGATGGGTATATCGAGTGTGACCAACTCGTAGTCTGGTGAGGAGCGTATCCGCTTTCCTGGTCGTTAGAGAAGGCCAAGGTTGTACGTGGGGTTTAACAGAGTGAAGCTTGTTATCCGTCTCCGTGTCCCACTGTCTCTGCCATTTTGCATAAAAGAGTACTTTAGTATATTTTTTAAAATCAGTCAAGGGGACAGTAGAATTAGTTATAGTATTCGCCAATTTGGCGGCCTTATCTGCTTCCTCATTGCCCACAATCCCAACATGAGATGGCACCCAACACAATAAAATATTAAAATCACGTGATGCAAGTTTATTTAAAAGATGTAAAACATTTAAAACCAAAGGATGGTGATGAGAATGAATATAAAATGATTTCAGAGACTCTAAAACACTTAGGGAATCCATGTAGATGATGAACTTTCTTTCCATGCAATCAGATATGTTTTCCAAAGCAAGTAAAACAGCAGCTATCTCTGCCGTGAAAACTGAACAAGAGGAATGAAGTTTAAAAGAAAGAGTTTTATGTGGGAATACAACGGCAAACGAAACATGATCAGCTGATTTTGAACCGTCCGTATAAATTGCAATGAAATCATCATATTCCTGTCTATGTTCAATGAAAATTTGTTGATAAATGATATCAGCCGTGTCGGATTTGATAAAAGTTTGAAAAGGATTTAAAAATTGGACCACAGGAATTCCCCAAGGAGGAAAATTAGTTTTCGGTTGTGGGGTTACATGTAGGTAAAGCAGGTTTAAATCAGAAAGAATGACATGAACTCTTGTAAAAAACACGGGTATGAATGATTTTCTGGCATCTTGTAATCGAAGAAGAAATGGGCGAAGCTTAAAATCGTGAAATGGATGATTCGCATTCGATTGAATTTTAAAATAATAATGCAGTGATAACATTTGTCTTTTCAGTTCAAGGGCCGGTTCGTAACACTCAACATAAAGGCTTTTTACAGGAGATGTTCTGAAAGCTCCAGAACAGAGACGGAGAGCTATATGGTGTACGGGATCTAGTTTCTGTAAAACGCTTTTCCTGGCTGAGCCATAAATTGTGCAACCATAATCAAGTTTGGAGAGTACTGTAGCCCTATATATTTTGAGCATTGAATCTCTGTCAGCTCCCCAAGCTGTCGTTGATAAGACTTTTAAAATATTTAAGGCAATTTCACTTTTTTTT
>BGPR01016623.1:0-34144 GCA_013235015.1 Araneus ventricosus | reverse complement strand
ATTTTTAAAGATTTAGTTAATTTTTTAACTAAATCTTTAAATTTTGTTGTCGACCCCTATACTCCTGGGTCTTTTAGATGTCTATAAATTTTTTGCCCCCTCACTTTCTCCACCCAAGCACCGACACTGATTGCACAATATTTAGGTACATAAGACGGTTGAACAATAGCACAATTGAAAACAGAGTTGGATTTCTTTGAAATATTTAGGTAACTAATTAGAAATTTTTGTTCACTTAAAAGTACGTAATATATTAATGACTTTAAAACTATTTGGATTAGGAAATGAAACTGCTAAAAATTGAAAAATCTTATTCCAACTATAACAAAGCAAACATACATTTTTTTTATGAAAAGAAAAAGTTACAAAAAGAAAAGGAAACTATTCTTCTAACTAGGGAAAAAACTAGACTAATAATGCTATAGTTACAAAATGAAACCGGAAATTTATATTAGCCTCGGCGTCAAATTAATGGTGCAGATAAAACCATGACACTATCTGCAACTTTTATATTGAAAACGTATTAAATTATTGAGAACGTATTCAATATCTGGCTATGCAAATACATTTTCTGTCTTTGTTAGGAATTTTACTACGACTTCTTCATCTAAAGCATCCAGTCTTAATCCACTTTTCGATATTGATACAGAAATATGCACTTGGTCGGGGTTGAGTACTTCTTCTGATACAGTAGAACCCCGGGAATCCGAACCAGTTGGGGCTGACCTTTGTTCGCATTCCGGAGAATTCGGATTATCCTGGAAATTCGGTGAAATACTCTTGATATACCAAATGCAGTAGAGTATTGACTCGGAGTGTTCTGTGAAGGCGTACGGAAAGAGCACACGGCAATTCGCACGGTATAGTGGCAAACAAGTTGAGGGTAAAAAGAGGATATCTGAATTTGTTTCTACAGATTAAGGTGCTATATTCATTCTTAAAGACGAATTCGAATCCTTCTTTTAAGTTAGGAATAAACATTAGCTTTGTTTCAGATTCGTAATTTTTATTTTTACTTCATTTTTCAATAAAAAGGTTTCAGAAAATTTTTTAAAAAAGGTGTTCGGATTCCCGGGTTCAAGTGTGTTTTTTATTTTCCTCTTAAACAAATACTTGTGCATCGGTACGCCACTACACCACATTTCTCTTTTCCCAGTACATATTTGATTATTTCGTCGTCATCAAGAGACAGTGTAACGGAAACAGAATTTGCCCACATCCAACCAAGCCCACACATCTGCTTCACTAACCCATAACATACTTTTTCTTTAACTCATAGGCCTACATTTCTGGTTTAAATTTTTACCTTCAAAAGTTAGGTAATTTTGATATTGCCTGTTGATTGGGTGACAGCTGCAAGAGATTTAACTAAGCATGTATATTCCTAGACACCTTTTTACTTTCTCGTATACGAAGTATACAAAGAGAAAGTACTGTAATCGTCAAAAAATTCGAACTCGACATTTTGACGAATCTCCCCGTTTTAGACCTCCCTGAGACCGAAAAACACAATTTTGGAATCGTGTCTTTCTGTTGTCTGTGAACACGATAACGAGAAAACGATTTGAAATACAGGGTTGAAATTTGGTATATGATCTTGACACATAATTTGTAGGTCTGTCCGCGTTCTTGTGAAGACTATAACTCAAAAATTTGAATAGCTAGATGGATAAAATTTGGAACGCTGCTTTATCATCAGGAATGTAGGTTCGCATCAAAATCCGTCAAAAGATTGAGTGTCTGTTTGTCTGTATAATCGATTACTTCTGAAGATGATATCTTCTAAAAGAAATGGCTTAGATAAATGAAATTTCGTATGTAGTCTTGAAACCCTAATTGTAGATTTGTCTCCCATTTTCGTTTAAATCGGCTTAAAAAAAGGCGTTGAAATTGCATATTCGGGTTTTTCCCGGGAATATATATATTCCTCCTTTATGAATACCACACGTTTTTTGGCGCGCATTATATTTTTTCTCCCACGCGTGTTAGTCGGTCGTATGCCAGAAAGTTTCGGGGAGGCCACTCCCGCTGGTTCACATTTAGGATTTCGGGGTTAAATTACTGCACTGAACGATCTGAAATTCTTGGTGCAAGTTATGCTTCGTATGAAGAGATAGTGGTTTCATGCGAATAACAGCTCACGAAGCCGGACATTGCTGCTTCTAACAATTTGGGAATCACTTCTACTCAAGGGAATTCTCAATGTCCCAAATTTGTGTGGAAATGAAAAAGAGGAGTTAATTCAGCACCTTTTGCTTAAGGGTTGCGTTCGATATAAAAGCTTTGTTTATCATACAAGTTAAAACGCTACAAAACTAAATAGGACAGCCTATTCCAAAATCATGATCCATAGATCGCAGGAAACAAACCTATTATAAGTTAAAACTGCGCAAGTTTATTATACTGGGAAAGCCACCAAAATGTGGATTAACAAAGCTATCTTAAATTCATAAAACTTTGTTATAAGCATATCACATAGAAGTTATTTAAACTTTTAAGAAATTTTGCATTAATGTATAGAATTTCATACAAACTTTATGACAAATGATATAATGCGTAAGGATAAGAGTTTTTAAGAAGCTTAAACAGTCGTCATTTATTTTGAGACTTTTAAAAAAACCACTTTACATGGTATAGGAAGCTTATTTTGAGTTCTTTAATGATATTCTTGGCGTGGCTCTCGAAGTACAATTAACAAAAATTTGTCAGTTTTCTCATGCGCTAAAACAATTCGATAAAACATTTAATTCTCACTTTAAGAAACTTCACCAATTTTTTTTATACCCTTGAACTTTAATTTAAATTTTTTTTAAATATTACTTATTTATAAAAGTCGTATATTTTGAGAATAGTTAAATATTAAACAGGGGAGACTGTTGCATCTTGGATTACTAATCTTTATCTCGATTTGAGCTGCCATCACGTATCGAACTGATCGATCTCAAGCAATACTCAATAATACTTAACAGAAAAATGTTGTGTTTCCATTCAGGTCTTGTTCATGAGTGCAGCTGTGAAATTGTTTTCTCGATATAAAAAATAAAGTGTTTGAAGGATTGTATTTCTTTATTTACAAACTTCAAGAATTGCGTAAAGGTTTCCTCTATATTCCAATTTTTACAATATAGTTTGGTAAGTAAAACTACATGTTGTTTGTAAGTTCGGACATAACCTGTAATGATTGCCATGTGATAAAACTGTAAATTCTTACCTCTTGTACCGTGGATCACAAACACATCCTGTACCACGAATCACTGATCCGAAGTACATGATTTTAATTATCGTGGTATTTTTCAAGTTTTAACTCATTAACGCCCAAATTAATTTAAGGCCTATATTTCAATAAATTTCTATTAATTATGTTTATAACGCTAAGATTAAGTTAACTGCGAAATAACATTAAATTCGGTGTGATTTATTTATTTATTTTTTTTTTTATTTATTTAAAAAAATCGGAAAAATTACTTTTAAAAACTTTTTTTACATAAATATTAAAGATTTTTAAAATATCGAAAAGTATAAAAAAAATATAAGAAACACGTTCTAATTCCTTTCATTAGGTATCTCAAAAATAAAAGAAAAACAAGAAAATTTCAAAATGACGACCTTTTGACTTCAAAATCTGGCTAACTGATGATATATTCCTGCTGAAAACTGTTTAGGAGATTGGAATTACCTATTGACTTCATATGCAAAGTAAAAAAGGAACAATACATCCGGTTCAGCCACGGAAGTGAAAGGTAACTGTCCTATAAATAGGACGCTGGGCGTTAACGGGTTAACACCATGCCACATAGCAAGACAGGGAAGGAACATGGAAATATTGATCCCGAAGCTATGAAAAAAGTAATCGAAGCATTTTGGGCTGAAGCTGAAAAAAATTAAATTACAGAGTCGTATAAACTATTTAACTCTAAACTTACAACATTGATAACCTTTAAAAAGTCTGGAAAAGAGAAATTCAAATATGATATTCGTTAAGACACTAGAAAAGTATTTTCTAAAAAAGAAGGGTTCTATTTAGTACAATAAGGGGTTGTGATCCAAGGTATCTTGGAACTTGGATCACTCTGCATAAAACTATACATATTTTCTTTTTTTTTTTAATTAACCTTCCTTATCTTATCTTACTGTTTATAAATAGTGAAAACTGAAGTTCAACAGATTTTACATAAAATAGTATGCGTTACGTATTACTAAAATAAAAATGTAAATTGTTTTTCTTTAGTCGTATAAAAGAAAAAGTGATCCAAGGAACAACAATCTTCCCTACAGTTTGAGTAAACAAAGCATTATTTATTAGTTATAAAATTTTGGCAGGAGAATTCATTCATAATATTTATGCACAACTTTAAATTAGAATTAAATAATTATTAACATTCCTTGTTTAGATCCGTATAGCACGTTTCTTATTAGTTATTCTGAAAAAGAAGAACTCTATTTAGTACAGTAAGAGGGTGTAATCCAAGGTACAAAACAATCTTGCATCACTCTGTAGGAAATTATCTATATTTCTTTTTTTAATTAACTTTCCTTATCTTACTGTTTATAAATAGTGAAAACTGAAGTTCAGTAGATGTTATGGAAAATAACACATCTATTTCTAATATAAAAATGTAAATTGCTAGTTTTAGTCGCATAATACTAAAAGTGATTCAAGGAACAACATCCTCCTCTACAATTTGAGTTAACAAAGCAGTACTTGCCATTCATAAATTTTTGACAGTAGAATTCATGCAAAATATTTATACACAACTTTAAATGAAAATTCAATAATTATTAATATTCTCTGCTTTGAACTGTAGTTGTAACATGTTTCTTATTAGTTGCCGTTTACATAACATCTGCTGTTTAGGAATGCATAATTTTTCTAAACATTAAAGGAATGTGCGACAGTCTCATGTTGTGAAAAACAATATTTTATCAGTTTTGAAACTTGCAAATACCCGTCCCGACTTCGAGGTTGGAATAACTGACCCTATTATATAATCCTCAATGTGGGCAATTAAATCTCTTCGTTTGTCCAGATACCATCACGTTGTCGTTGCGGTAAGGAAAGATAGATTTTTTATTTGATTTGAATTTTCTGGTCCAAGATTTTCGAATGAGATAAGCTGCGTCGAAAATAAGATTGTATACTTAAGAAAAACGCTTGGATGTGATGATAGTTAAAATCTAAGTAAACACGGAAAGGTGAAAAGAGACAGCGCGAAAGTACTAAGACATGAAATTGAAAAGACCCAGAAGAAAGAGAAGAAAGCTAAATATTATAGAAAACAACCAATGTTCTTCAAGTATTAAAAGGAAGCATGTGTGTGTGGAGAATGGGGCCCAACCAAAGTGTACGTTACGGCGCCAAACTTGAATTATTTTTGGCGATAAATCACCAAATGTGGTAAGTAACCCAATGTTTTTCTATTGCAACCTTGGCGAGTTTTCCATGATTTGGCGCCAGCTGGGCGAGGGATGTACCGAACACTTTGTTTTTACCGCCTTAACCCTTTATAGTATGATGTAACAGTTCTGCTACAAACCATTTCAGCTCACGCAAAATCCAAAATAAACACTCAAATCTAGGTTCACACAGTTTTATGTAACTTTAAGTACATTTCCTCAAAAACGGAAATCTATCAAAATACAACTGTGTAGAGGGACGAGACTCATGTTTATATGGAATGCCGCTGTGGAAGAATTAATTCAATTTTAGGAACCATTTTTATTCGATGGCTAAGTTCCACGACACAGTACATTAAAAGGTATAAGACGCAAGACAAGAACAACAACACAAGACAAGTACATAGAAAAAGAAGAGAGAGAGGCATCATGGGAAAAACCCGGATGGCTCTAGTAGCGCCACCTACCATAAAAAGGAGAAGGCAGGGAATTGTAACTACTACAACTGATATTTTGTAAGTTTTAAGAAATTGAGATAAAAAGAGTTAAAATTGCACATAATCTTAACAAATGAAATATGTTGTTGCCAACAATAATATGCATGCATAACCATACTATTATGAAAAAGTACAAAATTATCGATATTATTGCACTATATCCACGATATCGAACAATAACGCGTAGGATGCAAAGCAGAATGTAAATATAATAAAACTAAACTAATCGAACAATAATGTACAATATCGTGCAATATCTTATGCTACATGGGCGAGTCTGACCAAATGTGCGAGGAAGTTTATCTGTTTTCTTCCCTTCTTAGAGGAGGGGAAAAAATCTAGATATGAAATCGTCTATGAATCGTCTGCGACCCATAATTTTCCCCAAAAGTTCTTAAGAAATACAGGTATAAACTTTTCGAGAAAAAGCAATGCAAATAAGTAGTATAAAAGGAAATAAGCAACATTACACAAATGATATTATCGTTCAAGTCTTAATTCCTTTTCATTTCAGCATAAGCGGTTTCACAGAACCTTGGAGCGTCGCGATACTGAAGAAGGGCCGGAACGTATTCAAACTGCCTGCGATAGAAAGCAGCATTTATCAAATACTCACGAGGAGGATTATCTCTTAAGCTATATCCAGCACAACTTGCATAATATAGAAGATATTCCACAACTTCTGGTCGCAGTTTCAGCAGATACCCATCTTCGAAATTCATGGCGATCAAAAAGTCCTTAACTATGTTTGAATCCCAGCAGTTAGAATACAAAATGTCTGAACCTCGCCTTCGTATGTACCCATATTTTCCGATAAAACTGATGCGTTGCGCTGTTTTAGAAATTTGATGAAGCAGTTTTACTTATTGATTAGTTCTTGCAAGAGGACTAGCTACCATCCAATCTAAATTCATCTCCAAAAAAGAGCTTTCAATGCCCAAATTATTTAAAAGAACGCGGTCAGAATGATATCGAAGGTCCTTGTTGGTTTGATTATTCCCAAAACGCAGTTCGAGTCCACAGGATGCATCTAAATGGAGGTCGTAAAGTAACTTTCGATTTTTTGCCGAGCTTTTTTTGCAGCCCTCCTCTGTACAAACGAAATTGCTCGTAACAATTGTTGAAGGGCTTAAAATATAGTTGGGGTATATTACATTTTTCCTCTTATCTCTCAGTGATGAAAGTTCACATAGGCTCAGATCCAAATATGTAACAGATTTAGGAACAACAAAGCTGTATTTAGCTACGCATTGAGTGTTATCCAGGTAGAAAGAAGCGATTTTCAATTTATAACGGAATCGAACCATATTACTGTTTTTATCTTAGCTTGAGTTTTGGAACAGTAGAATATAAAAAATTACAACCAACAAATCTTTAAAAAAACACACAATTAATCAACAGCTGTTCTGTTTAGTCAAAACTCTTAGCTTAAAGCCACTAGTATACTAGTATAGAAAACGTTTACTTGAGATCTTGGTCTTGGGACGTAATTCAAACAAAATCTTGGAAATGACCGTTACGAATTTTGGAACAACAGGCCCAAATTCTTGATAACTATTTATTTGAAAAATTCGATGAAAAATAGTTCTTCTCTTTGCATAAAAAGTAATATGCCTATTCATATACTTTTGTTGGTTACCTTTTCAGCAATATTCTGGAAAAATTTTAGAGAAATGTTTTTCAACTTTTCCGAAGTTTCTCACAACAGACAGAAGATCACTTTGATAGCGGTTTTACTAAAATATCACGCATAAAAACTCGCCGAGGAGTTACTACGACCAGAATAACGTTCGAAATAAGATTCTACTAAATAAAAAAGAAAAAGCAGAGACGCATAAAAAAAATAAGAATTTAAAAAACAACTCTCGCAGCTTGATATTCCTGAATAAACACGAAGCGGACTAAAACAGTGTATAGTATGGACGACAGTGAAAACGAACACTGCAATGCAGTAGACGGCGATGAGCAGATGGGGATCTCTTGGCAAATTTTATTTTTCAGTTGTTGACCAGCGGGCAGGAAGGGGTGGGGGCTTTCAGAGAGCAGTGATGGGCTGCAGCTTCGTGCTCTGCCATGACCCGTATTACCCTGCGACCCCGCGACGAGTATTCATTCTATGGGCCTGGAACAGCCGAAGAGGGAGAAAGATTAAGCGATGGGGGCTGTATGCTTAACACGGTGTTTACGTTCTTCCTCTGTCGTTTTTCTTTCTAAATTATTTTATATAAGTCTAAATTTCTGACTAAGAACTGATGCTGATATCTATAAGTATTGATGTTAATAAGTTAATCATTTTAAAGAGATTTCAAAATAATAAAAACATAAAATGTTTTAGAAATATGTTTTCAGAACTCAGTTTGAAATGTTTATATTTAACATGAAAAATTCATTATAGGGAATAATTTTAAAACTATTTAAGAAATAATAATTCTTTGGTTTAAATATTTTTAAACCATTTTTAAAGCAATAGCATAGTAGCCGCCATTTCCATAGCAAAGCCAAAATTTGGAAACATCATTACTTCAATGTGAAATTGAGAGTGCAACATATCATGTGATTAAACATAAAATAAATAAAAATTAAAAAGTCAGAGTTTCCCAAAAAACACTAGAGGGGCCTTTTTTGCCACTACTTATTTTATAATTGCTTTTTTAGAGTTAGTTGTCTATAATTGCTTAAATGTATGTTCAAATGAACAAAATATTTCTGAGGTTGGTTTTCCCAGTTTATTTATTTATTTTGGCTTGAAAAAGAAACAGTTTTTGTTGAATTTATCATTCAATGCACTTTTTCAAAATAAAAACTATCTAATTGCTCTCCCTTTAACTCGAAAACATTTAATGACATCAGAAAAAATCTTTCACATATGTAATGACTGATTTAATTTGCGATTTTAACAATTAATCAATAATAGTTCTAATTTTTAAGAATTTGAATGTCATAAATTCCAAGTTTTAATTCTCTGTAAAATATAAAAGATATTTTTGAAGAAACCTAAACTAATATAAAAATAACAAGCTAAAATTTTATGAAAATATTGCAATAATTCCTACTTATACTATTAAGCAGCAGTTGCATTTGTATCAAAAATAATGAAATTATTGTTTCCAAGTTTTTGCTTTTTATACATTTATTTTAAAAATGGATAGGAAAAAACAAAATACATTATCATCCCTAGGATTCATGTGAGTACTTAAGAGAATTTATTTCTCTTTATTAGTAATATTTTCCGAGTTATAACATAGTCTGAATTTAATACAATTATTATAAAAAGTGAAACATTTTCTGCGAATACTATTCGACAAAAACTTTAACACACACAAATACAAGAAGAACAGACAGATTTTTTTTATAAATCCAAAACATGCAAAGAAATATACGCTAAGCAAATTATATATTAATATTAAAAAAAGCCGAATTATTTCAACCGTCAACGTGTCTTCTCTCTACAGTCTGGCGTTTAGGCTTAATTTGTACTTGAAACTAAACAGGTATAACTCGGGAAAATACAGCTAATAAAGAGAAATAAGTACTCACGTGAATGTATGGGATGATACTGTATTCTGTTTTGTGTAATCCAATTGTAAAATAAGAATATTTAAACAGTATTTAATCTCAAAAAAAGCTCGCGAGTCCAAACCATGCGAGTGATCATTATGTTAAACAACCAACCAACACACCATCGCCTAACTCGTGAGAGTAATGGCGGAAAGACGTGTAGTTCCAGGCCCATAAAGCTGGTTTTTCTCTCTAGGAGGCCCTGTCCAAACCCTCCCGTTCGGGTCTTAAAGCAGGCACTATTCTGAAAGCTATGCACAAACCTTTCTTATCCATTGAATATCTAACAAGACAAAAAAAGGACGAATATCTAAAAGACAAAAATTAATAGAAGCAATTTAATTGGTGTGCGCAAGCGCAGCGTCATCCAGGAAAAAATGGCGAAGTACAAAATAAATAAAATACTAATAAAGGGAATTAAAATTGTGGAGGAGTTGAAAATAATAGCAGACAACAATAAGAACTAAGAATCTGGTGGATGATTTCATCAGAGGTCAAACATCCATGTAGATTCAAAAATTGAATAGGTTTTCTGTAGAGGAAAAAGACTTTAAGGTCTGATTAATTTAATATCCTCTTAAGGCCTGAACCAATTCCGGAATGTGTTGGAAAGAAAAACATTTATCCACAAAGAAGAAATTAAAAACAGTCTTTTAAACAGAGTTTGAAAAGAAGGGCTTAAAATCTTACCTCCTATGACATTTGTGGAACAAAGAAAGGACACCGTACCAAGAATGCATTTCATTGTAAACAAGGAAAATAGATGCGAGAACCTATCTCCATCTAGTGAGGGAAACACAACTATAGAATTGAAAATTAAAAAAAAAGATTTTTAAGGTTTTTATTTTATTTTTGATTTTGTATAAAATTTTTTTGCTGTTTTTATGCATTTTTATAATTTTTATTGTCAATTTTTATATTTATTTCTTATCCATACTTTACACAAAAGCAATTGCAAAGTAGTGACGTGCCAGAAACAAGTCCTTATTTAAGAGGATTTAAGGGGGATGGCCCACCCCCTTCCCTGATTTTGCGGACAAATTGACACGTTGTGTTTTCCCGCTATTATTTCAGCTGGGTTGCCAGGGAAAATTCAAGGACAAGAGGTTTGTTGCTATGATTTCGGGACACTCACTGATTGCCCCAGTATGCTAATACCAGTAAAGGCGATTGGGTAGCGAAAGTGGAGAAGAGCAAAAAATTCATAGACACTTAAAAAAGTACCGTGAAGTATACTGGGTAGACAGCAAAATTTAAAAATTTAGTAACAAATTATCTAGCTTTCCGGGACACTATTGTTTTCTAAATAAGATTCTTAGTTTTCAGCAGCTAAACTGAAATAAAGATTTAATTCTGTTCCGTAAAAGTGAGGGGCACCCCCCCTGCTTTCCCTCCACTGACTGTGTGGCAATCGTATTTACAAAGCCGATTGATGTGGCAGTTTTCAGTGCGGAAATGAAACTTTTAAGAACTTGTTGTTTTTAAAATTTGAATCTTAGAATTGTTATATTGAATTGTATAGAGATTTGAAATATGTTAAATATCCATGCGAAGATTCAAGCTTAAAAGATAACAATTTGTGAGAAAACCCTCATCATTTAGCTTCTCTTAGAAAGCAATTGAAATTAATCTCGCTGAAATGCCGATATCTTTCTGCATTGTTACGGTATTCACCTGGAATTTTCATATAAGCTGGCCTATATATCTGGCTTAGAAATTATGAAGGAAAAATTATACTGTGTTTTACACATACGCAGTTAAAAATGGTTTATTACAAATATTTCCTTGAGTATTCAAAGTATTTTCTGCTTCAATATACTGTCACGCATTCTGTAAAATTCGTATAATTAGGTCGAAAACTCTACATGTTATAAGCAAGAAACGTGCTAAAAAATTGAGGGATTCGCTGAAAATTTCTTTAAAAAAAAACTTTTATATCTCCTCGACTAAACGTGCTAATTTTACGACTATTCTTATAAGTATTGCGCATAGATGCAAAATCATTGATGAAAGTTAAAAAACATTATCAGGTTTCTGTGAAACGGGGTGATCTCAAATCATTTTCACTTCGTTACTTTCTGATTGGTTCCCTAAATGCCCTCGTGACCGAATCTTCACTGTAAAATTTGAGTTCCTAAGATTTACGTCCCACGATTCTCCACAATTGCTTGAAAACCATTATACAAGTATTAACTCTAAATAATTTGCATCTTATGAATTATGCTTAACTTTTTGACACAAGTGTATCAGACGATGTTAAAAGTAAAATGAAAGTTCCTAGAACATTTAGCAAGCAAACAACTAGAGAAAATGTTCCTTCATGCCAAACTGAACTGAATACTTCAGACGAATAATATTTATACGTATAGTTGATCATTTTATTTCCGAACTTGAGTTAAAGTTTAACCTAGAGTTTTGTGGGATTTTACGGAATTTTTTTTCCTTCAGAGACAATGATGTAATTCATGTAGCTTTGAAGTACAACAGATTTTTAAAAGTTCGGACTTTCTATTAAAATCGGAACTTAATATACAGGGTGGTCATAAATTATTGGACTTATTTCAAAAATTAATTTTAAAAACCTATAATGTAGAACTTTTTTTTCTTTCTTAATAAGAGTGTAACTTAAAACGTTTTTTTCCCCAGATAGGTAAAGAGCCGTTACGGAGCTCTAAATCTGTTTCAGCGAGAGATTCCCAACTCAAGTGTCAAATAGCAGAACGCACGTCTGGCATGTCTCCACGAAGGCAAATCATTTGTAACAGTTCAAAGACGTTTTCGGTTAGAGTATCGAAATTGTCGGTAAGAACTCCATTAAGCGTTGGTATGAGCAATTAAGGAGTGAAAGTATCCCTCACTTGTTCAACAACTTCATCTGAAAGGATGGTTGTTTTTTCCTTAAGTTGCTGATACTGACGCTTGATGGAGTTCTTACTTTGAGACTGACCATTTCGATACTTTAGGCCAGTGGTTCCCAAACTTTTTCATTTGCGTACCCCTTGATTAGTATTTCATTTTCGCGTACACCCTACTGTCATATCCAACCCCCTTCCCCCAACACATCCCTCTATGCAAAGAAGTCTTTTATCAATACAGTTAAGGGCTTAGGTAAGCTTAAGAGTCAAACGGCTCGAATTCGTAACATTTGCAGGACTTATTTCGGATTTTACATTTTATTTCATTTTTACAATCTTATTAGACTAATGCCAAAACAAACATAACCAGTATTATAATAATTTCGCATTATGATGAGAGCTAACTGTTATTGAATTGCTAGATATTCTACTTTTTCCTTTTTCTTAATTCCTAAATAAGGTTTTAGATTCTTAAAATTTTCACTTTGATAGGAGATTTTACTACCTGCAATATTTTCCCTTCGTGTACGAAAAACATGAAATTAAGACTTCTGGTCTCTTTACTATTGAGAAAACGAAATTCCTGAATATTCTAATGTTTTGTATTTTTCGCCATTACCAAGATCACTTTCGAGTACCCCCAGGGGTACGCGTACCACAGGTTGGGAACCTCTGCTCTAGGCGAAAACATCTTTGAACTATTACAATTGATTTGCTTTCTTGGAACCAGAGATGTGTCAGACGTGCCTTTCCCCGCGACTGGAAAAAATATCGTAGATGCTAGATCCTATACTCTCCGCAGGAAGTGAGTGGGGACCGGCTAGGTCTTCTCAATGTATTTCGTCCTATTTATGGCTTTTACCGCTAATGACTGGTTTATTGCTTCTGCGACACAAATCGCAAGTGTGTACCAGACCGAAAGATGTTGCCTCCTTTTGACAACATGGCGCTGAGGGCTGTTGACGGCAATCTCATGCGGGAAGATCTAGTGAAGTTTTTTTTAAAGAAAAACTTAATGGATTACATGACATTTTTACGAGAATATCCGAGAAAAAGTCTACCAATGCTCAGGATAAGGATGAATTTTCGAATTTCAAGGCTACATCCTATTATTATATGTAGTAGCAGTTTCTTCCGTTGTCCTTGAAAAGCATTTGGAATCTGAACAAACAAGTTCTATAATTCTATTTATCGAATTAAAGAACGAGATTTGTTGCTTTCCGAATGGACATTTACAGTAAAGTAGATGGTTTTTCTAAGCTCATTTGCCCAACTATCGATACCATTCAGACCGAAGAACCTCTCACAAGTTGCAGCATAAAATTATTGAAGCTGAGTTAAAATCTTCTACTGTGACTGAGACTTCTACGTATGCATCTGTTGCTCAAACTCCCTCTGCTATACCCGAAGGTAAACTCAATGTTTTTGGCCCTGTAGTAAAGGATAAAAGGGTAAATCCGAAAATTATAATTAATGGCGCTAGGGAAAATTCTGTCCTAAAGATAGTTGGTAAAACGCCAAAGAGGAAGGCAATATTTTTATTTCGATTAGGACCTGATACCACAGTGAATGATATTACCAACTGTTTGGCTCCATTGAATTTGAAAATTCTTCAGTGTCGTAGACTTAAAACAAAGTATCAAACCTATGCATATTTCCACATCGAGGTTTATGAAAATGACTATCAGCAGTTATTGGATGCATCGTTTTGACCTGAGGGTTTTCTTATTGCCGAGTATTAGGGTAAAGAAAGAAATGACCAGATATCCCAAAAAGTTATTCTTCGATCCTATAGCAACCATCCTTCTTGCATCCTATAGCAACCATCCTTCTTGCATCCTATAGCAACCATCCTTCTTGCATAGATTCGTGAACAAACACAGATTCGCAATGACTTTCTTTCTTTCATCAAAACGTTCGTGGTTTAAGCACTAAAATTGTTGAGTCCATAGTTGTGCGGCTTCTGGGGAATATGATGTGATTTGTGTTACTGAGGATATAGATTCCTTGCACCTATTCGATGATCGATATCTTGTTTTTCGAAAGGACCGTGGTTCCTTAGCTAATTCTTGCAGACGGTGTAGTGGTATTTGTGTGGCTATCAAAAAATGTTTTTCTTCCCGTAAATTGGTCGTTCCTGGCTTGGATCTCGAGGCTATTTGGATTTCAGTCAAGTTAAATCACAGGAAAAGAATGCTTTTGTGTGTTGTGTATTTTCCACCTTCCTCTCATGTGGACACGTATGTTAAATTTTTTACTGTTTTGAGGGATTTGGATTTTTTGATAAAATTTTCATTTGCGGCTATTTTAATTTATCTATATATGATAAATTTGGGATCACAACAACCCAATTGTATATGAATTGTCCCATTTTATGAATCTTTTTAATTTGGGTCAATAAAACAATACTCCTAATTGTAATAATAAATAATCTTGATTTGATTTTGACTTATGTAGATTTTAATGATATATCTGTCTAGCACAGCAATAGCCCTTTGGTACCTGAGGACAAACATCATCCTGCTCTGTCAGTTTCCATGGGTTTTGTATCTGTCCACCTCAATAAGAGGAATGTAAATATTTTTAGACTTGATTTTAAAAGGGCAGGCTTTTTAACTATGTGGCCTTTCTTTTGTCGAATTCATATACCGGACTAAATGTTCAGCGAAATTAATGGAATTATCTTTCATCAACCTTGACAGATTACAACATCCAGTGCTGCCTTTAGGAGCCCCACTGATGAAGTGATCCTTGAAATTGACCCGCGGGAAACTAAAAAGCGACGGGATCTTGTTTCCTACCTCAGACACATCAACAGCCAACGTGGCAAGGGTTCCTCTTTCGGTTGAGCTAATAGCTCAACCGAGCATTGTTGTTATAGGACAACAACATTGCAGTCCAACGTCTACAATGATAAAAATTCTCAACAGACTGCAGTAGTAAAATGAACATTAAGCATTAATAAAATCTATAACATTAACAAAACAATAAGATCAACAGCAATAAAATAAATTTAGACAATGTATGAAAACAATTTCCCAAACACATGGCCAACGTGCCCCGCTTGGCTTGGTGGGCTTGGTACCAACATACCCTATCTCTCCATTTTGATTTCGATTCACTTTTTGCAGAAATAATTATGTAATCAAAGGACGTATTCTCACAAATTCGCCCTAAACATCATAATACTAAATGTAACAGACACAGATCTTATTGCCAATATTGTCTACTCTAGAAGAAAGTCAAGTGAGTAGTAAATACTTTTCAAAACAAAAACACAATTTGACCTCTAGCGTGTGTGGATCCAGTTGAAATTGGCTCAAATTTGTGAGCGCGTAAAGTCATACTGTCGGTTTATTCTGATCAGCAGTCAGTGATAAGTGTGAGTAGTCGAAGCACACGGTCACGATGGAGCACAATCTTCGAACGTAACAAAATAGGGACTTAAGAATTTACCTAATAAAGTGCTTCTACCTGATATGTGGAAATTCATTCTCATCCGACTTCTACTGATATCTAGCGGCTTTTAACTGCGCTATGAATGCCAACTACACAGGGTTGCCAGATCAAAATGACAAAAAAGGCCAAATTTGAAAAACTGATTGAAGTACTTATTTTTCGCTTAATTTACGATTAGAAAATTCTTTATTTTATATAAACGAATCACTTTAGAATGACGCGTATGATCAATACTCTACTAATGAAACAATATTGAAGTGAAAACTTTTTAACCTTTCCATAAACAGCTTTGCAATGAAAAATGAGGGCTAAGTGAAATAGATATAAATATTATATTATCTCATGAGTGAACGAAAGTATACAGGGTTATTTTTCCGTTTGGTCATAATAAATGAAAAGTGATTCCGTACTGAAAATAAATAACAAGCAGAATAAAAAGTTTATTCCATTAGTATAACTAAAATTGATATCAGACTCGTAATAAGCGTTTCCAATAAGCAGTAAATTTTCGAGAATTTTCTGTTTTTGATTTCTATATTATTCACCCAATATCCAGATTGAATGCATTGTGCCGTTCTAAATATTATTTTAGAATCTAAAAATTTTATCAAAAAGAACCAGTAGAAATAGTTATAAAAAGCTGTTCTAAAATCATAAATGAAAATAAGGCAAAAAAGGCCAAATTTCGAAAATTTGGCCTTAAAAAGGCCTACCCTGCAACTAGCCCCGGCAGTGGCATAACTAGGGTGGGGCAGGCAGGGCAAGTGCCATGGCCGCCATTACCATGCCCAGGTAGAACATAATATTGTCTTATATCTTAAAATTCGAAAAAGTAATATTGTACAATATTTTTTCCAATATTGAAACAGTGTAAAACGTAAGACTTTTTCAAAATTGTACAGTTTTTTTTCATAATATTGGATAATGTCATATAATACTGTATAATATTATACCATATTAAATAATATTGTACTATACTGAATAATATTATATAATATTATATAATATAACAATATAGTGAATATTTTAAAAATACATTTTAGAAGCATGGAAAAATATTGATCACTTTATTCCGAACTTCTGGGTAACACTTTGTTATTTTTTCAACACATCTACTTACAGCAAGCTTTGAACCCGGGACCTTACCACTGGACCAGCTAGACTTGCATCAGATAGCGTAAATGATGGTAATAAAATGTAGTTACAGAGTTCGGATCTCTACGAAATTTCATGTTCATTCACAATTAATCTGAGTAGTTTTCTTAATTAAATTATCTTTTATCGTTACAATTTCGAGTTCAAAATGAAATTAGAAGTCAAAGAGGAAGCAATTTTAGCTCTTATATCTGAGTTTGCTAATTTAATAAATTAAGGCAATAAGGTTTAAAAGTAATTATAATAATATGTTTGAAAGGTTTTAAAATAATTTTGAAATTTATTTATTCCTCTTTCAATGTATTAGGAGACGCCATTTATAATTACAGTATTGATTGAAAATCAAATACAAGATTCGCAACAAGAAATCACGTGCATATTTTTACAATGAGAATAACACTCTATTTTTTTTCACAGAACAAGAGATAATCCATATGTGAGAGCTGTTTTATGGTTAACTTCATTAGCTGAATCCGGTCCGCCTTTTATATACAGTAAAACAAAATGATTGTGTAAACATTATTATTCAAATGAACATTTTGTAAAATATTTTTTGGACATATATGATTCAACGTTGATTAGTATAGTGTTACGGTATCATTATGCTGCCATCTGTCGACGGTAAGAATAACTTCACCATAAAATAAAATATTTATATGATTCAACGGTGATTAATATAGTGTTACGGTATCATCATGCTGCTATCTGTCGACGGTAAGAATAACTTCACCTTAAAATATTGAATAATGCTGATAAATGTAGAAATCAAAATATTATATAGTATGATATAATATTCAGCATCTTAAAGAATAATTGTTCCAGTGGTGTTTTTTGTAATAAAACCTCCAATCGAGTGATATCCTGAGTTAAAATAAAGATTTTTATAAATAAACATTCTTTTTATATTATTTGTGAAAATTTAGTATCTCGGAAATACTGATACATTCAATACAATACTTTATTATGGTATTCGGTGTTCCTCGGTGTTCTTAATATTGTATAGCATTGTGTAAATATTATATAATATTTCTGTGCTACTGGGGTGGGGCGCAAAATTGAGGAATCAATTAGTTACATATAAGATAAAATTATGTTTTTTTATTCCTATTTTCCAGATTCTTAAGAATTAAAGTGGTTCTAATCAAGTATGGGAAAACATAAAGGGTGAAGTCCTTTTTACAGCCTGGGAACCAACTGACACTAGGTTTCTCAAAACAAAATAGCAAATAATTTTACATTACAAAGATTTGATGACCAAACCCATTCTGCGAAAAAGCTCGTTAAAATCCTTTTCAGAGATTTGTGTCTCGTTAAGGGGAAGGTATGCTTGACCATCCTCAGGACGATTTAGTTAAGGGGAGAAAATATATCGATTAACTTCACAAGGTGTCTAGAGCCTGCGGTTTACGGTCCCTGTTTCTCACAGTGGTGTTGAAGCGTTGCCCTCGGTATCCAGGCCTCGTAGTTTATTTGTGACGTCACTGTACGATGGTCGATCGCCGAGAACTGAATTCGGCTTTCACCGTATCGTAATGTTTACAAATATGGTTTTTTTAATTCACTTTCGAAAAAGTGATCATTATATCATTTCTGAACACTTAATTAGAAAGTGAAGAATTTAAAATGGTATTTAATTTAAACCTTTTTCTACAACATATTGAGAATTTATTTTTCATATATTTGATTGCCGTGGATCTTTTCTACAGCTTATAGGAGTTTTTATACACATCGATAAAATTGCATTGCAGTATTATAAAGTTTATAATACTGCAATGCTATTTTTTTAAATATATATTATAAAGTTATCATATACAAAAACGGACACAGAGAAAGAAACACAGAATCAAAATATATTTTATTTCAGCACAAATGAAGAATTTTTTCTGTAATTTTAATTTCAAAGATTAATTAAAATTTATCAGCTGAAGTTAAACATAAATGATATGTATTTTTACCCCTACCTTACTTGCTATTTTATTTCAAAAATCAATTTTTTTACATTTAATAATTGACAGTTCATTTTAATATATTAATCATATTGACAATTCATTAATTATACTAGCTTTCAAATATATGAAGTTTTAATTTATTTAAGTGATCTTGAGCTAATTTTATATTATCGATAAAATTACATTGCAATATTATAAAGATATTTCATATAAAAAAAACAGACACAGAGAAAGAAACACACACAGTATTTATTTTTTGATAAGTTGGCATTAAAGTTCTACTTACCTGCATAATATCTGCTGTTTCATAGCATTATAAAGCAATAATGTTTATGTCCATTCATAAGAGTAATTTCATGTTCCTATTACTTATTTTATTATTACAATTCGTAACTTTATGAATTCATAAGTAAACAAAAATTACAACAATTGTTAAAATAAAGCAATTTTCTTGGTTTTGAAAACAAGCTTTTAGAATATTTTTAATTTGATTGTTTTGTGTACTTTTACTATCAGCAAATTTGGATCATACATTTAAAGTACGAGGGAAAGGAGATTCAGAATGAAATATTGCTACAAAGTAAAATAACTTTTATGTTAATAAGTTATTTTGAAAAATATATATATCATTAATTTAAAACTATATCTAAGTTTCTTTTACTACACCATTCCCTTTATTTTCTTTCACACAAACGATCTAATTTCATAAAGATTTGTACAAATAAAGCAATCATCTTTTAATTTTTTTCATGCAAATTTTTGAATTTGTTTTCTGATTTCCAATTCAAGTTCACTATTAACATCATAGAGAAGAATATTACATTCAAAGGGACAATGATTCATTATGGTCTTATTGTATAGAATAACAATGAAACTTTATAATATTTTGGGCCTACTTCCGTCTGAGTATTTGAATCAATGTTTATTACGCATTCAAGTCATTCTTAAGGAAATTGCCAACTTCAAACATTTATAAATAAAAATACAAAACAATTTTTTTTCTCACCAAAAAATAACTACTATAAATTCTAATGAGGCAACGGTTGAAGTAAAAATGTTATATCCTCCGTATTCATGTATCGGCTTCTACCAAAGTTCGTGAAAAAAAATAAGGATTAAATTACTATTCCTACTTTCCTATTTCTACTTGTTTGATGAATCTATTCCAAGTTGTCAATATTTACAGTTTCTAGGGATAAAAAGTAATGTATATAATTCTTTATTTATATGCATTATGTAAGTTATTTGTATACATTCTATCTTAAGTTTGAACCCTCCGCTAGGCGCGTGGGATACATACAGTCGGACCTCTATTTAACGATTTCACCTCTATTTTGCGAACTTTTTCTTGGAACCAAGAACATTTTGCGAATTTCGTCGTAAAATCACCTCCAAATAGTGAAGTGCATTCTCTATTTAACGATTTTTTTCTTGTGATCCAATGTTTTTTTTTTTCTCCCTATTTCTCAAAATATTTCTAGACATTTCAAACTTATTCTTTCTTTTAACACATTTTATGGTGATCAGAGACCTTGAAGCTGGAAAATGTCAAAGCGAAAGTACTTGAGCGTCAAAGAAAAAAATTTTAATTCTTCACGAGGTGGATAAAGGCGTGAAAAAAAAAGGATATTGCTTTAAAATTTGATATTCCTCCAAACAGGTTATCAAACATAATAAAAAATCGTGATAAAATACAAAATTATGATTCATCGAATTCTTGTTCAAAACGTTTAAAAGCATGCGTCTATGAAGATGTGGATGAGGCAGTTTTGAAGTGGACAGTGTGAAAAATAAAAACAATATAGCAATGAATTGTGATGAAGACGAAGATGGAAATGATCATGATGCAGAAATCAACAAGCCGTCGTATGATGAAATGCTAAAATTCATTAATTTTAATATAAAATTATTTTTTTAAATTGAAAATACAGTGTGTTCCCGGACAATGTTTTGTTTTATTCTTGTTTTCCTTGCAAATTTCTTTTTGATGGGTAAAATATATAAAACAGATATTAATTTACAAAATAAAGGTGGGATTAATTACTTTTTTTAATAATATTTAGTGTTTATGAATTTAAAATCTGTTTTGTGTAGTTTAAAGTATTTCAAAAGGTGAATCTCTATTTAACAAATTTTCCATATAACGAACTTTTTTTCGGGATTTAGCTGCTTCGTTAAATATAGGCCCGACTGTATTTCCCCAATTTCCTCTTCCTTTGTTCTTCCTAAAATATTTTTTTCTGAGAAAAAATATATCAGTCCCAAATAAAAAATAGACATCTAAGAAATGCAAAAAAGAACAAAAGTCATTTTAGGTGACTATTTTTTAATAATTTTCAGAGATTACAAAAATACTACAAAAAATCTCAACATTTTACACATAATTTTTTAAATGTTAACCATAGGCCCGATTATATCATTTTTGACAATATTTTTATATAGTTTTGTCCTTGTTTCTTCCAAAATACAGTCGACGCTCGTTATAATGACCACACATTATAAAGACCATTCCATTACAACGACCAGTGATAAAATCCCCAACTGTGTTTCCCTATGCACTATGTTATTTTACTTCCGGTATAACGACCGTCCAGTATCGTCTATTCCCAATACAACGCCCGAATTCAGCAGACGCTCTTCCTTCATTATATTTTTCCAAAAAGAACATGTTTCTAAACTTAAATTGTATTGCCAAGCTGATTCGTAGATTTAATTAGAGTCTTCTGTGTTACAGTTCAACTTTGACAAGAAAGGGGGGGGGGGGTACCACTCACGACAGCGCAGAAATTAAAATAGCCTAGAATAAAAAAGGTTTCAAGTGCTATTGAGACTTTAAAATGTTTTCTTGAAAGGCAAGAAAATATAGAACACTATTTACCATCTAACTGAAGTGCAAAATTATGTTTTGCAAAAATCATATATGCAGAAAAGACAAACAACCATTTCTGATTTTTTTTCTTTAGAAAATAAATGTTTTGTAAGTATATAGCACCTTTATTTTCTACTTTAAAATCTGTTTTAGAAATATATTTTTAATTGAGAAATTTTATTTTTAATAGCAATGATGAAAAAAAAAAATTTGAGTATTTAGTTGGAATCTCTTTAAAAATCGTCTATTTTTACGGAACTGCTGAGCGCGCATGTGTACATTTTTTAAAAATTATATCCACTATAGCGACCATTCGTTGTAAAGACTTTATGTTGTGGGACGCAGAGGGTCGTTATAACGAGCATTGACTGTATTTCCATCTACCTTTATTTACATTGACTTTTTTAAAAATTTTGGTCCTGTGCTGATGAATTTCAACATAACATTTGCTCCTTTTTATTTTCTTCTACTGAAAGGCGAGCATTGCACAACTTTGCATAACATTTGCAGTATAATAATTATCCACCTGAAATTTTTGATGATGACATCAAATCGTTTCATAACCCTATCGATATAATTTTATTAGAAAATTAGTAGAGGTGTTTTAAATGTTCTAAAAAAAGAACCATAATCCAATGAAAAGTATTGTTTGAGACATCTTTTTTTCCAGCATAAATGATCGAGAATATCGACTCCTTCCAAAATTTTATAAAAATATCTTTAAATATAATTTACAACGGTGGTTTTTACTGTTGAAATTTTAGACAATAAAGTGTTCGGTGAGAGAGATATGCGGATTGCAGTTTTAAAAAGGCGGAGGAGGGGGAGGTGCTATTTTTGTATTTGCCCTGGGCGCCATTGATAGAGGTACGCCTCTAAGCCCCTGTCTCCGCTACTTTTGGATATTAATTTCAATGAAGTTTTGGATCCGAATCCATGAAGTGAACGGTTATGTCATATCACTATTTTCCGGCTTCTTCCTGAATATCTGTTCGTATACTCATAAAGAATAAGTTACTGCGCATATTGCATAACGCAAGGTTTACCAGAGAGAGCTATGCGATGATTAGCAGTAGGGAAATTGGCCAGTTTGTCAACAAATAGGTGATAACCAGATATTTTGTTAGAAAACTTTTATGGAGGCCTTTCTAGGAGGGTACAATTTTTTTTTTTTCTTGACCGAATCAGATCGGCAATAATTTTAGCCCGTCTTTTGATGGCAATTTTCATCTCTTTTTTGATTAGGGATTGAAAAGAACTTTGGAATGAGTAGAGGATAATAGCCTTCGTTGCTGCAAATCCCCCAAAAAAAACCCAATCAAATCAAAAAGATATTTTGTTAAGCCACGAGGTGGGTATATTTTGTTATGAACAAAGCTTGGTTATTATTTAAAATTTTCAATTAATTTGTTATATTTATAGCTTTACAATGGCCTGTACTTTCGAATCAGCTGAATAATACAGTCACTCAAAAAAGTATTGGAACACAATACAAGTTCACAGGATTTTATCATAATGTATAACTTAAATATACAAATGAAACAAAAAAAAGAAGTATATCACATTTTGATAAATGCAAATCATAGTAACTCAAACAAAATTCATATATTAATGCAATTATGATTACAATTTAAAGTAAAAGAAATCAAGTCGGATAATCTGCTCAAAAAAGTATTGGGACACTGTCTAATAAATTAAGAAAAAAATATTAACTTGATAGTTAATATCTTGTTGGGCAACCCTTGCACTTTATGACCTCTCGCAGTCAATTTGACATGGAATTTGATCAATTTTGTGCTAAATGATCTGTTGATTTTGGCCGATTCTTCGATCAGGTGTTTCCTTAACTCCTGCTTGTTAGAAATATTGTGTTCATTGATTTTTTGCTGCAAATAATCCCACACATGTTCAATGGGATTAAGGTCTGCACTCTGGGCAGGGGTCTTAATCACACCAGGACAGTGGTAGAGGACGCATAACTTGCAAATATCAGCAGTATGTTTTTTCTCATTATCCTGGTACAATTTAAAATTTCTTGAGATTCCCAAGTTGCTCGCACTTTGCTTTAAATTTCGCTTGAGAATGTCAAGGTAGACATATTTATTCATTGTACCATCTATAAAGTATAAGTTCCCCCACACCAGAGCTTGCCATGCAACCCCAGACTAATTGGTTGTCATCTCCATATTTTACAGTAGGTCACAAATTTTTGATATGCAATGCTGTATTTAGGGTGTGTCAAAATTTTTGCTCGCCATCCGATCCGAAAATGTTACATTTGCTTTCATCCACAAAAATTATATTTTTCCAAAATTCTGGTCGCTGCTTTACATACATTTTAGCAAATGCCAGTCTAGATTTTCGATTTGCTTTGCCAATGTAGGGCTTTCTCCGAGGTACTCTGCCATGGTACTTATGTTTTTAAAAACATTTCTGACAGTTTCAGGAATTGCAGATTTCCGGAACCTACTTTTATATTTTAGAGACAATTTTACTGCGCTAGTTTTTGGATTAATGTGAGCTTGTCTCACAATCCAAAACTTCTCTATCCAGTCCTCTTCACGTTCACTAAATGCCCTTAGACGGCCTAATCTTTGCTTGGTTTCAGCATTATTTATTTTCTTGAACCTGTGAATAATATTAAAAACAGTAGACTTACTGAACTTCAAGATTTGTCATATACAATGAACTGATTTTCCAGTTTTCCAATGAATTATTACCAGATTTCGCACATCAACTGAAATATCTTTGTTTCTCGCCATTGCTCCATACGCTACCTTTTCTGCTGATACTTTATGTCTAAAATTATAGTCTAAAAAAAGTGGCAGTAAATTAAATTTTATTGATGCTCTATATATTTCTTAAATTTCTCATTTCAAAATTGTCCCAATACTTTTTTGACAACTGTTTGAGTTTAAATTATATTTAAAAGGCTAGATCAAATTGTAATTCCAAAATAGTACGAAAATTTTCCTTATATACTGTATACCAAATGTTAAAGCATTTCTTGATTAATTTTGTTTTAATGTGATTAATATTTTTATAAATAGCTTTACATGTTATGCATGCCAAGAGTCCCAATACTTTTTTGAGCGACTGTAGTTATAATTTTCTCTTGAATCAATTCTGACATTATAATGAAAAAACTCGTTAGATCTTGGATACATTTAATCGAGGAATTTCACATTACACTTCAGCTTTTAAATAGTAGTGTATTTTTAGAGTTTACATTTAAGTTCTTTTTTTCTTTTCTTTTTGGTGAATGTGTGTTAATTCTGTTATGCATGAAAAATAAATATGTTGTATAATTTAAATGACTTATAATAATATGTGCTTTCTAAGTAACTGGATAAGAAGTAGTCATTAGATTCATTTGTAACATAACACTGAAAAATCATTATATATCGGATATTTTTTAATCCAGACATTTCGTGATACACTTCAACTGTTAAATAGTAATTTGTTTTCATAGTTTATAGATGTGGAGGGGTTTTTTTTCCAGTGTATGTGTGTAAATTTTTTATGCATGCGAAATGTGATTATTCATAAATTTTTTTTTAGGAACAAACATCCTTAGCTATTAAAATCTGTTCATCATATAAGTATTGTAATTAGCTTCAATAAGTATTTGCTATTCATTGCCATTACTGAAATAATCATTAAAAATATGTGCGTTGCTATACATTTTAAAATAATTATTATGTGTAATATATTTTTAGTGAAGAATTCCCTCATACTTAGTTTATAAAGGTTTATGGTTATATTTCTTTTTTCTTTGTTTATGATTATAAGAATATTGTTTATATTTCTGGATTATTTTGTCTGTGATGATTTAATGCAATTAATAATTTTAATTTGGGTAGATATGTGAATACGAAATGTAAATGAACTGCCGATATTCATAACAGCCAGACATTCTAGTAAGTCATTATGATATATATTTTTTGCGCTATCTTGCTTTCAATGATCTGATTAATTCAGTATCATTTGTGAGAGAGGAAATGACAAATTTAAAAGATGATATTTAGATTTGATAAGTCCAGTAGGATAGCATACATTGTGTTCATTGGGATTCAAATGGTGCTTAAGGTGTTAATATACTTTTGTGAATATTTTTATATGCATACAAAAAATAAATCTTAGGTTTATAAGACTCGCATAAGCAAGCATATCCAGCAAACAAATTTAAAGACATATTTTGATATTCAATTGAGCATCCTCACTTATGGGATCAATGTTGTAGCGACCAGGAGGGTAGTGGAGTATGAATCTTCGAGCACCAGTATTTGAGGGTGGCATGGGGATAAAACATTAGTGCATTCCTGTCACTTTTTAAATTTAAATATGAAGGGTAGAAAAAAATGCTATAGCCCTGATGCTATTTATCTTTCCTAAACCACTACTGACAACTGGCAGAGTGAAAAAATCATACTATGCCTGGGCACCAGTTAACTTCTCTATACCACTGTGTGGGATCATCTTTAAGTTTAGTTTGTATGAATATTTATAATTCCTTTTGCAAACTGAAAGGAAAGTGAAGTTGCATGTTAGTGCCTTATAAACAAGTATGTTATCGGAACTAATTCTATTTTAAAGGCATTTTCTTGTTACTTACATAATGGAGCATTACGTTTAACATGAATTATTCATACTAGAAAATGATTTTTGTACCATTTAAGTAATAGCGAGACCTTCCCCTAAAAAAAATTTTGAACAATTTCCTCAGCAATATTTTAAAAGCAAACAATTTACAAAAATCACTGAATTTCAATATGAAATTGACATCGCCATGTCTACCATTTGATTTTTAACAAATTAGAATCAAATTCTTTTTATCAATATGCATAATTTGTTTTCATGAGTACAATTGAGATAAGCTAATGTTATTTATTTTTTACTTATTTTAAAATCGCTATTTTTGAGTTTTCAATAATTCTTTAAAAATATATTTCATAATTTAAAAAAACTGATGCAAAATTTTATAGATATCTTTGTCTTGACATGTCAGCTTCCTCTTATTAATATCAAAGAAGTATTTTTTTGGCATAGAACTTGTTACTTCAGAACTAAATTCCTTTTTGTTTGAGGCAATACTTTTATACTGACACTAAATTGCAAATGAGATTTTAAGTTATAAAAGTTTTACAGATAAGAAAGGTTAACGTTATAAACATCTGCACATCTCTTATCTTATACTCCGAAATCTGGATTAATTGATACTTTTCCGAAAGAGCCCTATTGATTTTAAGCCTGAAAATCCTTATTTTTTAAAAATTGATTTAAAAATGTCTTTTGCTTTCATTTCTTGAATGTAATGAAAACCATGAGAAAGATGCTTTTAAAAATCCTATTTTGTTTTAAGTATGGTTTATGGCTAAAAAACAGTTTGTTACCAACTGACAACACTTTTTTTTTCAGAAAAAAATTTCTTTGATAAAATTCTATAATTTTAAAAATAGACGAATTTTAATAAATAATAATACAGATAAGGAATTTCCTTCAATATTGTAGAATAAAATATGATATTATTCTCAAACGTGCAAATAATGTAAAAAAAAGATGCAGCTTCAAGTGAAAAACATCGCTTCATTTTTTTTATATCAGCACTTAGGCTGCCATCTATATGTTATAAACTGATTTAATAAAATTTTCAATATGTACCTTATTGACAACAACAGGCATTAGAGCTTCAGTCTTATTCTGAAGATTTTAGAAAACAAAATTGAGTATTTTGCTTAAAATCAATACTGGGCATTTAAGGGTTAATTCTTAATTTGGGTTCTAAGGGTTAATGCAGCAATTTTCAATCCACTGTTGATTCTTATGTTTTTGCCTAATCTATTTAGCATAAATACTGTTTTTAGCACTGCACAATGTTGATTCTTGCCAAATCTAAAGCATCAGTTCAGTATTTCCTTGTTAAAGTGTACTCATCAGCAGAAAATTCCAGTTAATAGATAATTAAAGCTAATATTTTTGGTATATATTGAAATAAACAAAATATATCTGACGTCGATTTTCCCACTTTATATATTTTGACTTGAAATGGAATGCTTTTTTCTTCTTCTATTTATTCATTCAATGCACTTTACGAAAACAAAATAAATAAATCCTTCATCAGAAATTATGTTAAAAAGTATACTATTGTTATCTAATTGCTCGCATTGAAACTCTGAATCATTTAACCCTTTCTAGGGACTTTATTTCTAGGAATGGCATAATATAAAATAACTTTGGGATTGAGATTATTTTAAGAAAATAAATTCATTTGGCTTTTTCGAAGACATTTTTTGTTAATTTCATTAATAATAATTAATTAAAAAGTCAGGACACTTTTTTATGTTTTGTGATTAGAAATTGGAATGTACAGGATTTCGTTTCATTGAAAAATTTGATGAGAATTTTAAAATAGCTTACCTTGTTCATTTAAAAATTGATGAATTTGTTGGAAGTATGCTCACCACGGTCCTATAAAGGGTGAATGATATTAGGCTGAAATGACATCATAATATATATCTTAAGTTTTTAATAGCCGATTTAAATTGTAATTTTAACATTTAATCAATAAGAGCTCTAATATTTAAGAACTGTTTTACATAATTTTTAAGTTATTATTCTGTGTTAAATATAAAACAGAATTTCGAAGACATATATGCTAGCAAAGAAAAACTGCGATAATTTTTTGAAATATTGCAGTAATTCTTATTTAATTAATTAGCCGTTATAGTAATAAAAATAATTTTATTATGCGTTTAATAATTAAATTCTGCATTCTTGCCATTCGTTCTTAAGAAATAATATTGGAATTTTGCCACTTAGTTTTGCATTGTGTTACAATAAGCAAAGAAAATAAATGAAGTTGATATACTTCTAGATTTAAATAACTTTTTATCATGCATATACATTGATCTGTTGCTATTCACCAACAAAATGTGGCAGGAAATTTACTTTGAGGGTTAGGAACTAAAAATTGCATATTGAAGTAATTTAACATATTTTGGAGGGAACGTGGCTCCGGAAATTCTGGACCGATTTTGATAAAATAAATTTTATTACTCTTAAGAAAATCAGAACTTAACAGCTAATGCTATAATAAACAGATTGAGATAAATTTTTAAAATTAAAAATTATTAAAAACTGTCAATTTTTAAGATTTTCAAGGCCGTTGCGGGAACGGAAGATATCAATTTCCTTACTTTATTTCCTCGTTTAATTTCTCAACAATTCGCAACTTTTCCGCGGTATACCGACATGGGAAAAAAAAAATTGAGTTATTTCAGCCCATCCTACTTTTCACCCCTTTGGGTAGACCATGGCGGAATGAGTGTTATGCAGCACACCAGCGGGGGGGGGGGGGGTTGTCCACCTACGTATGATTTAACGTGCAACAGACCCAATACACAATGGATCTTCATTGGAATCCGGTTTCTGACCTGGAACTCTACGGCCCCGAGTACAACACCTTCCCACTAGGTCAGTGCGGCCTGAAGCCTTTTTATGGACACCCACTAGATTGAAACTATACACCTGTGAGGCTGGCCATTCTTGGTCGCTCTACACCGCACAAATTCGACCGCTCCACGCCCAAACTGGTCGACATTACAATAATCTGGTCAGAATTGGAGCGGAAGATTGGATATCTCTCTGGAATTCCGGGCCATACATGCGAAAATGCGACCAGTATGGATATGCGGGGGTGCAGAAGGCTCTCTCGCGAGTGGGAAAACTAAATCAAAGAAGATAGCGGTTCGCGTTTTGAAGGCGGAGGAGGAGCAATAAGGGATCGCAGTGGCCGGTAGCGGATTTGCGTTGCGTGAAGCGGTCGTAAATGACCGGCTTAAATGGATGGATTAAAAATGGAATGGCCTAGAGTCCACCACGCCATTAGCATGGAGTGGAGTGGTCATGCTTAAGCCGTTTTGTCACGGAGATGTACCCTTTCAAAATGGGGACATTCTTTTCAAATCGCCCCTTTTACGACAGTTAATCTTGGTTCTCCCAGTGACGTAGCGATGGTAAATGGTGCCCAGGGAATAATATGATTTTTTCACCCCAGTCATCATCAGTGACTTAGCAAGTGCAGAGGGCATCCGGAGAATGTTATTTTTACACCGTCTCATCATATTTTGCTTCAAAAATTGACTTAAATGCAGTAATGTTTTGGCGCCCGGGACATATATAACCCTTTTCCCCCCGGTCGCTACGCCACTTTCTTCGAAGAGCTGTAGCCCTTTTTTAAATTTTTGAATACCTTTAACAATTTTCAGTTGATCCGAGTTTAAAACCACATTATTTATTTATGTCATTTAGATTTCGAAGTTGCATGGTGAGGGACCTCATTGAATGGTGTCATTTTGAGTAAGCACTGAGACTGATACAAGAGACTTCTCATCTCCCGATGGAAAGTGACAAGTATAAGAAGCCCGTCACAGATCTAGACTGCAACATACAATGTATCTTGGATGGAATCCAGCACCACTAAACAAGAAAGAATAATTTTCCAGTTGACATTTTTAACATTTCTCAATTACATTCGTTTTTTATTGTTTATTATGACACATTTGTGAATATTTTCATACCCACGCAAAAAAAGAAAGAAATCTTATGCTTATCGCTCACGTAGTAAAACATATTCCCAGCAAACAAATTTCAAGATGCATCTGTTGATTCGTACAAAAGAGAATTTTGGTACATGCTATTTATGCAGCAATAAATAATAATTTCTTTTGAAAGCTGAAACTTAAGGAAAGCCACAGGCTTCAGATTTATGAACTTGTGTTTTCTGCACGAAGTGATTTCAAAATACATTTTCTTATTACTTACACAATGGAGAAGCTGTATGTGAGTTATTTCCGTAGCAAAGCGTTTTCTCACCAGAGAAACTGAAAGATATTTGCTGACGCGCACACACAAAAAGCATCGTGTGCACACTACATATGCAGAAAAGCGTTTTCTCAGCAAAATCAAGACTAATGTACTCACTTTCAAAGTAACATTTACTGCCATATACGAAAGAAAAAACGTCTGAATGTGATATGTGTAGTAAAGTATTTCCACCGCCACACGGTTTAAGATCCCATTTACGCATGCATAGCAAAGAAAAACCGCATCCATGCGATATATGCGGTAAAGGATTTTCTTTTAAAAATCATTTAATGATACATTTACGGTCACACACGAAAGAAAAACCGTATGCATGTGATACATGCAGTAAAATGTTTTCTCAGAAAAGTCATTTAACGGTACATATACGGACGCATACTAAGGAAGGACCATATTCATGCGATATATGCAGTAAAGTGTTTTCTCAGAAAAGTGAGTTAAAGATACATTTACTGCCGCATACGAAAGAAAAACCGTATGCATGCGACTTCTGCAGTAAAGCGTTTTCTCTGCAATCAACTTTAAAGATGCATTTAGTGATTCATACAAAAGAAAAACCGTTTGCTTGCCATTTATGCAATAAAGCGTTTCCTTGGAGATGTAGTTTAAGGACACATTTACTGACACATACGAAAGAAAAAACATATTCATGTGATATATGCAGTAAAGTTTTTTCTCGAAAGAGTAATTTAAAGGCACATTTGCGGACACATACGAAAGAAAAACCGTATACATGCGATACATGCAGTAAAGGGTTTTCTGAGAAAAGTAATTTAACGAAACATTTACGGACGCATACCAAGGAAAAACCATATTCATGCGATGTATGCAGTAAAGTGTTTTCTCAGAAAATTATATTAATGAGACATTTACGGACGCATAACTAGGAAAACCCGTATACATGCGATACATGCAATAAAGGGTTTTCTGAGAAAAGTAATTTAATGAAACATTTACGGATGCATACCAAGGAAAAAGCATATCCATGTGATATATGCAGTAAAGTTTTTGCTCGGCAGTGGATTTTAAAGAGACATTTACTGACTCATACGAAAGAGAAAAAAAGTGGTCAAAATTACGGTCATTTTATTATCTAATTGTCCTGACAGTTCCAGTCGATAGAATTGCAAACATTGCTGATCATATCAACTAATATTTTTGAATCTCCTTCAATGGTTGCTATCTTCTCGTTGATTCTAACTAATCTTGAGATTTAAATATTGTGAATCGGTTGTCTCCAAAAAAAAGTAATTCCAGCGGCAGTGATAATAGGGGGAACTGGAAGTAACCTCTCGGTGAATCCTTATACTCGGCAGAATTCCTTCAAAATGCCCCCTCAGTGAATTCATAATTCAAAATAATTCTGGTAAAAATTAATGTACTATTTATTAATTCGAGTTTTGAAACTTTGATGCAGTATATTAGTTGTTTTATGTGGTAGTTATTAGAAGTGTGTATACATGTTTGTATATCCTCTATGCCTATACATATTTTAGTTTTCTTCTTTTCTGTGTTATGCAAAATATGAAGCGACATGAAAAAATAAGTTTTACTTTTTAATCAGTTTGTGAATTTGTAATCTTATATTTATGAAGATCCCCTATTTTGTAATAAAGACATCTTTTTAACGATTTGTTTGCTTTGTCTTCTTTTTTTTTAAAGAAAAGTTCTTGGTTTTTCTAATCTTGTGTTCTATTATAAATATTGTAGTTGAGTCAAAGTCTCATGACCAAGGGAAAGCTGTAGTATCTTCTATTGATACAAGGAACACGGAGAAACTAAGTGACAACCAAGACAGAAATTTCTTTTATATATGGGTGGCGAGATTGCTTTATAGGAAGTCTTTGAGAGGGAACTAGTCCATATTTGTGTGTCGCTGGAGAAAAACTTGCAGCAGCCGGCGGGACCACAGCGAGGAAACTCGTTACTAAAGTGTACATTCCGAAAATAATTTTTCACATTCATTGTGAGTGGGTGTGCGTGTGTTCCTTATATGCATAAGTCTACAGTTTTGATCCGATCTTGATGAAATTTGGCTGAAATGCTCTTCAAAACAAGAAAAAGATCACTGTCAGCTTTTCAAATCCGAAGAGCAAGATTTTGCCGTTTTTTCACGATATCTTCCGAAAACATTATGTTACAAAAAACATTTTTACCCAATCTTGAAGTGAAAAAATTAACTTTTCAGTTATAACACTTTCGTTTCCCTATAATTTTTCTTTTATTTTAATTAATTAGTTAAAATTAATTTTATACACAAATATACGGACATTAAACACATGATGAACTGAGAACACATTACAAGAATTACTAATATAATAGACCAGATCTGTCTCTCGGTAGCGCTCTGATGTCACCAACAATAAAACTCGCGCCATAGCACTGCTAGACGTTAAACAGCATTATTTCATTGTTAGAGCACCTAAATTTCAGTAATTTTAAATTTAAAAGAGTAATTGCCGTTCTAATTTCAAATTTAATAGCTCTAAAATAGATTGTGTAATAAAAATATTTATCGATTGATATAAAATTTATCTCGCTATGATCAATAGTTCCCGAGGAATTTTAAATTATATTAATCATATATTTCAAATTAATTTCCCTTTTTTAATAGAAAGTAGTCAATTATGTCAGTGGTACATCAGGCGCGTGATATGGTTTGGACGCCACGATGCATCTGATTATTTATTGCAGTCGTGATGATATAATTTGATAATATTTTTTGGCAACGTTTGACGAGCAAAGAAGTGCTTTGTTTTGATTAGAATTTCGAAAAAGAATTCCCTTTGAAATTTTAACTTGTGTCTTATATTTGACAAGCTGAGAATTTCATGGTTATTGAATTATAATAAAATTGTTAAACAACGAAAAATACTTCACACGGAATTTTGTTTACCAAGAGGTTTTTTGAAATAAAGAAATAGGTAAATAAAAAAATATTTCCTGTCATAAAACATGTTTATCTTATTTGTTTTCAATCATTGTTAAACATTTCTCTCGCTTATATATCTATTTGAACACCTCAAGAATGAAGAGGCAATTTGCACCCGTCATACTACGAAAGGAGATTTTCTAGTTTTGAAAGAAAACTCAAGGGAAAAAAATTAAATTGTCGATTCATCAACGATTAACAATTTACATCAGGAACATTGAGTTATTTCAATTATTCCATTTTAGCGTGAATTTTTTTTTTTACTTTTCCGAGAGTGAGAATAGATAATTGTGATCATAGTTTCCTGTCTCCCTCAACGTTCTAATACTAAAAGGACCGAAAAACGCTGGGTATTCTGCTAGTTACCCATAAAAGTGCGTAGCGACGTATCCTTTGGTGTCCATGGTGCATAGCCAATCTATACATTTATGCATATTGTTACGAAATTTGTACGGTGGAAGTAGCCCAACAAGCTGGATAATGGAGAATGACGCTTTATTCCACGAATATTTCAAAAACACGAAGCAAATGGAACGAGAAGAACAGCACTTGCACAAATTATCACCACAAGCAGACAGAAAATCGCTAACAAT
>BGPR01016622.1:835-28604 GCA_013235015.1 Araneus ventricosus | reverse complement strand
TGACCCACAGGCCTTTGTGAAGAGTATTCTTGAAACTTCTCTTTGTAATCCCCTATTAAAGTGAAAGCATAATGACAATAGTGCCCTGCAAATCACAGAAATGAGTTTCTAAAGTCTATTGTGACAACTCACAAAACAATGCAATTTAAATGAAGAAACAGAATCTTATTTACGTTCCTTAATGATATCATCTAAATGTTTAAAAACTTTCAGTTGAATGAGGCTTTAGAATTGAAGAGCTGTTTTATATAACAACCATGCATACAACAGTACGATATTTAATGCACATTCACTAATGATAAATGCGCATCCATTAGAAAGCACTTGGCATTTTGACTTTAAGTGTCGTCAAATTGAAATCGTTGCTATTTAGTAAACGAGCCGTGTTTACTTTACTATTTTCTCTAACGAGCTCATTTGTTTCCCTGCTTGGTGAAAATGCTTCCAGTTTTCAATGTTTAAAACCATAATTCATAATGGCCATAAAGCTCACGTCTTGAAGACTAAAGGTATCTTTCACGTCACACTGCAATTTCAACTTATTAAACTTAGTAATATCTTTACTGCAATTTCTAGATTTTGATAAAACTAAGGCGCTCGTTTCCCTAAACTGCCGCCAGAGTCACAATGGACGCCAAGAACATGTATCCAAGCTTCTTGGACAATTTTTGAAAAGAAAACTAATTTTTTCAATGTTTATAATATTATGATATATAGTTTAAAAATTTCTAAATTTCTACTAAATTTAATTAGAGCTATTATAAACTACGGAATCATAAATATTTATTAAATTGTTATCTTATGACTTATTTTTGTTAGGTTGTCAAATAAAAAATAACTAGTTAGATATAATCTAATTTATGATAATATTTCTCTATTGAAATTTTTAAACCAGTTTTTTTCAGTTTGTTTCCGACGAAATCATGCCTGCTAAAAAATGCTGAAAGTCAATCACATTTTATTTAAATTACTTAACCTTTTTTCTCTAAATTCAAAATATAAGCTTAAGAGAATTAGGAAACGATTAGTAAAAATTTTTTAAAGATTTAAAAAAAAATCGTGAAAGTGAAAACATATCTCATATAATCCAAAAAATTACACAAATTTTTGAAAAAAGAAAAAATTAAAATTTCGGAAAATGAAAAATATTTCAAAAATATTAGTTTCTGCATACTTTACATCTAACTTCTAGAAAGAATGTTTTTGGCACCCATTTCCCTTAATAATTTTAATGTAACTGTATCCTACTCTTTAGGATTACAATTCATCAAATTATCGAAACCAAAATTTTTGAATCTTTGTTGTGAGTGCTAATACCATTGCGTATTTCAAATTTATCTCCATCTTGGTAGTTCTCAGGTTATTTTTGATCACGAACAAATTATAATTGACTACAATTGTCCGTCGAAAGGTTTTTGTGTACTAAGTGACTTCTGCTTGAATGACGACTATATGAGAGTTATTAAACTGATTTTACACATAAAAAATATTAAAATAAATTCGCTGGTGACAAAACAATGTGAATACTTTTGCATTTGCACATTTTTTTGAAAATCTCTCTAAACTCAGGATAAATTTCCTTAAATTTGACCATATAAAGAATAGGCTTGAACTAACATTTTACAGTGAAGATCGGGTCACGGGGCTTTTAGGAGATCAATCAGATGTTTTGTCGCTTAAGACATTAATTAAAGAAAATACATACAGTGGCTCCCAAAAGTGTTCGTACACTTACGATTTTCAATGAAATAGGGCTCTATCCATTAATTAAAATTAGTATTTCAGAATAGGTATTTAATAATAAGATCTATAATCTGTTCTTAACAAAACTACATGAAATATTTTCGAAACATAGTAAAACTTTATTTTTAAGAAATCAATTATCAAAAAGTAACAAAAACTTTATATCAAAATGTCTTTCTACACTTTTAAAAAATCATTAAATATTAGTAAATATTCTAATTTTTCGTTAAATTAATATTTAGTAGGATATCCGTTAGCATCCACAACAGCTTTTACACGTTTGGGAATAGATTTCATTAGGGTTTTATTGTAATTTCTGCATCAATGTTCATCCATTCTTCCATCATTACTGTTTTTAGTTCGCTTTTCGTTTTAATATCGTGTTTTCATACTCTAACCTCCAGATCTCTCCAAATATGCTCTATTGGGTTCAAATCTGGCGATTCAGGTAGTGTTTTCAAATTTTGTAGACAATTATAGAAACACCAGTGGCGAACGTTGAGAGCTGTGTTCTTAGGATCATTATCTTCATATAAAACAAAGTTGTTTCCAATTCCCAAATGTTGGGCTGATAATTTTAAATTGTCTCTTAAAATATTTAAATAATGAGCATGATTCAATATGCCATCAATAAATACCAAATTACTTAGTCCTGAAGCTGACATGCACCCCCCACACAAAAGCACCTCCGCCTCCATACTTAACTGTTCCAACTGAGTTCTTGGGATTAAGTTCCTCATTTTTTCTTCTCCATACCATTATACGTCCATCGGAACCAAAAATGTTAAATATGCTTTCATCTGCAAATAAGCCATTATTCCAATACATTTCAGGTTTATTTAAAATTGATTTTGCGAAGGATAGCTTAAGTTTTCTGTTTTTCTCACTAACCAAAAAGTTTCTACGGGCAGAACGCCCATTTAAAAAAGCTGCTCTGAGAACTCGTCGAACAGTTTCAGGTGAAATTGAAGTTGAAAATTTTTCATTACATTCTGCAGATACTTTTAAAGCACTCAAACGTGGATTTTTCACAAATTTTCTGATTATGAATCTCTGATCACGTTTTGTTAACTTTATCGATCGACCTTTTCTTACCTTGTTTTCGATGCGATTTTCTTCTTTAAAGTCTCTTATCACATACTGCACTGTAGAATGGGATAAATTAACTAATTCAGCGATATTCCGAACTGATTTAACACTACCATGATTAAAAATAATCAATTTTCAAATGCTGATTGTTGTTTCTTTACGACTACGAGCCATTTGTAAATAATAAACAGAATATTACGGTGTAAGCAACCAAAAATTAAAGCCAAAAAATTTTTTAAATGCCACCACCACAATGCAAAAATAAAAATAAAGCAACAGATGATAATTTAAATTATGAATTTATCCGAAAATATTTCAGTGTACGAAGACTTTTGTGACATAAAGTTTTTGTTACTTTTTGACTATTCATTTCTTAAAAATAAAGTTTTACTATGCTTTTAAAAATATTTCATGTCGTTTTCTTAAGAATATATTATAGATCTTATTATTAAGTACCTATTCTGAAATATTAATTTTAATTAATGGATACAGCCCTATTTCATTGAAAATCGCAATTTTACGAAACTTTTGGGAGCCACTTTATGTGAAAAATGAATTATTTTAAAATTAGATTTCTCATGTATTTATATGAGTATATTTGAATAAAGCTGAGTACATTTTATTCAGAAAAAAAATCAGTTCTTGAATTTCAACTCACCTGTCTTCATTTTTAACCAAGTATGCTTATTTTTAAGTACTTCTGTCCGCCTAATATCGGCGCTGCTGCTTACAGTTATTAATAACTTACCAAGTTTCACTTCTCCTTTTTGCTCATTTTTAGTTTAAAGTTTTAATGATTCCATTTGACATATTACCGACCGAATTCAGATTTAGATGTAATTACTCCTTTTTACATATTTCTCTCTCATCGCCTATTTCTTTACTTTAAAGATATCAATTATTAAGATTTGAAAAAAAAAAGTTTATATTTTATTTTTATGATGTTCCAATCCAGAACATTTACTACTGCCAATAACTAAACACACATATGAGATACAATTAAAAATTGTTGAGTTTAAATTATTTTTTTCTACAAAAAATTAAGAAAGTGAATATATATAATTGTATGTCATTCTCAGGAAATTGCCCAATTAATTTTTTTGGCTGGAGTTTATGCATTGCAAATGAAACATTAAAAGGAAAGAAATGTAAGAAATGTGGGAAAAAACTGCGAAAATACAAATGCAAAATAAACAACTATGAACCATCGCCTAAAGGGCAACAAAAAAATTACAATACTAATCCATTCTTTTTGGGGTTATCAGATTATAAAGCAGAGGTGTCCACATCTTACACACAACACCACAGTGTACAAGAACCAGAGTCGGCGAAACCGTCCATGATCAGGTAATAAAGTGTCGTGTACCCCCTTCAGCGTCGGGTATGTGGTTGAAATCTTTCCTGGTTTATCTATAAAGCGGTCATTCACGACCGCTACACGCCACTCAAATCAATCTATTTTCACTCACTTCATTCCCCGACCGCCGCTTCCTCCGCTTTTCTCTGTGAACCACGAAAATAAGCCTCCTTCACCTACTATTACAGTGGAAGCCTCTAAATATGATCGCGGTTAGTGTTATCATTCTGTTTATATTATCAGAAACCTCTTGCCCTGAACTGACATATTCAAATGTACACAAAAATATTCGTTTAGTGTGATCTTTTGATCATTTAATGTTATCAGTTTTGATGTAGAGAATTGACCGATCTTTCATTTTCAACCAGCCTTCACAATTGGCGTTTGACGTTCGCGGAATTTCTCGCTCCGCTTGTAAGAGAACATTTAAGGGTGCATCTCTTAACACGTTCCTGGAATCGTATGTCGGTTGACACGATCAGAAACTGCTACGCCAAGGAGGCTTCTGTGAAATATTAGATGTAATTCCTCCAATTGTCAATGAACCCCTCTGAAGGTATGCCAAAGGAAGAGTATGAAGAGTGGGTGTTCATTAAGGATGGAATTCCAGTAGATGCCACACTGAGTGACTTGGAATTTTCCCACTCTGTTTGAGAGCAATACCAAGCAATAAACGTTAATGATTCCGAAGGAATGAATGCAGTGATAAAAACCCTCCAACGAGCACCGAAGTAAGTCAAGCATTTGATATTTAGAAACGCGGCGTGCAGCATAGTTCAACAAATTATGAAAGACAATACGTGTACGAACAATATACAAGTGAGCAGTTAAAGTATAATTGTCGACCAGCAGCAGTTAATGAATTTTTTTAATTGCTATTTTTGAAATAAATTACAGATTGCCCTGAAGTAACTGTTTTTTTCTTCTCCCTTGATTTGATAAAAATATACTTTATTCTTCCAAATTCGGTTATTGTTATCAATCGATTAATGTCACCAAAAATTTTTAGTCCCAAGTGATCATAGCAAACGGTAGCTATCGTACAGCCACATTTATGTCCGACAATCCAAATAGAGTGCTGCATATAGGGACGGGTTGAATATCCAACCTTCTGCTCCACACTACGACACTTCTGACCGGCCTCTTCATTGATGATTGGTTTTGGCACAGAGTTGTCGAATTTGAGCTGTGAGGAGCAGTCATGAATACTTAGCCTTAAGAGAAACTCTGGTCTGGACCAGTTATCGCTGAAATTCCTCCATGAAGGCAAGCTTTTTGCAGGACGGTGAAATCTTTATTTATGATCTTAACCCTCTCACACCGAGCGACGCGGTCCCGAGTGGTCTGAAAATTTCACCTTAATAACGACGAAGGCCGGCCTGAGGCGGTTAGCTTCTTTTGAGGGGAGATGAGGTTCTGAGATCACTCCGGAGAGAAGCGCATTAGGGGGTTCAATTATGCTTGCCAACCACAGCCCATTTCCCTACTCCTTAAGGGAAGGTTATATCAGGGGGTGGGGTGGTGGGACCAATGACCACACAGGATAGGAGAAACCAATTCATGTTGTATCTTCCCAAATAGGGCAGGTTTTAAAGGAGCTAGAAGGAAAAAGTCGCCTTTGTATTAAGGAGTTAAACCACTTTCGCCGCAAGACGTTGTAACAGAAGTTTATCGGGGGCCCCCGGGGGGATTCCATTCAATGCCACCTCTTCCTTACAGGAGCTAATATTGTGGGTAGGACGCGAGTCACAAGCCTAGCAATGACAACCTCCTATGGAAGCCCTTAATTATGTACAGCTCTCCTGCCCGACTGAAAAAAATGGCCCGTAGCAACAACCAGCGATGCTGTACAGGGTGCCCTCTTAAATAAGGGTCACCCACTCTTCACTTCAGAACGACGGCAACTATAGTCATGAAAATAGTGTCTAGGTATAGTAAAATGTCTATGCGCTATGCGATGAGACACCTTATAGCGCCACCTGGTAGCAAACGCCAGAGTTAGCTTTCCTATGTCGAAAATTGTAAAAAAATAGTGGGAAAATGTCTGTTACAAAGTTGTAGAGCGTTATTCATTTAGCACAAAAATAAGCCTCGTGCATTTTAATACTAAGAACACAACGCTCAAAATGCACATTTGATTGTTCTCGATTTCCGAAACTATGACGTCACAAAACGGTTAACAAAGAGAAAAAACAATTAGTTAATCACAAAATACCTTAATTTTTGGTGTCCAAACTTCTCTCCGTCATCTACAATACAGATATGAGTCCTTTGCTTGAATTTCACTTTGCACACGTTTTAGCATATAGTTGGGTGCGCCAGCACAAGCAGCAGTAATATGTCATCGAAATTCCTGCAATGTTGGCGGAAAGGTCACATATACCTGCTTTTTGAGTCATTCCCACAAGAAAAAGTATAATTGGGGTCATTTATTTGTCAAAAAAATAACATTTTCACCATTTGTCCATGTCTTGTGCCGTTCTAATTTCAGAAAATGCGAAAAAAATTGTATTTTTAGTGATCTATTCTTTGCATTAATGTATGCATGGTTTCTTTTTGTACTAAATCGATAACGCACTACTACTTTGTAATGGATATTTCCACCCATTTTGTACTATTTTCGAGATAGGAACGCTAGCTCCAAAGTTTGCCACCAGGTGGTGCTGTAATGGGTCTCATCGCGTAGCGCATAGACCTTTTACTATATCTAGACACTAATTTCATGACTATAGTTGCCGTAGTTATGAAGTTAAGAGGCGGTTGCCCTTATGTAACTGGGCACCCTGTATTATCTAGCTCGACAAAGCGCTACATCTGGCTTACTTCAAGAAGCACTTCGTTCTTACTAAAATTGCCTAATTTTATTTAAAATGTCAAAAATCAATTTATAAACTTGTTTTTATAAATCCCATCAATAAAGTGTTTGCCTGGCATAACACGTTCCTTCTTATTCCAGCAACATTAAAAGTTTTCATTCGTCTAAATTGTTGCTCCTTTCTGCAATTAAGACGCACGACCACATAAAATCGCATTTCTGCTACATCAACATTGCATAGTCTTCGCAGATATCTGACTGTTCTATTAAGTTATAGATTAATATATATCTCAGAGATATAATGATGCTCGCAGCTTATTAAGTATATTAGATTGGAGAATCTTTGGAGTTGATAGAATCTTCTCACGTTCCACGTTAAATGAGAAAGGAAATTGGCAGTATTCTAGTTCCTTAACATTCAGAATGCGAAACTATAAAATAGCTTCCCAGGACTCAGATTAATTAACTCAGACTTAAGGCATCCCAGCAAATCAGTGAAATGACTCTATTTAAGCATCTGCTTGCATTATTTGCGCAATTTAATCAACTGAAACAATTTAGCGACTGGTAATAAAAGAGAATGGGTTTTTTTTGTAATTTAGTACGTAGAATTAGTTGTTTCAAAGGAAATTTATTCGTGGAGGAGATATGCAATTCTATTAGATAATATAGTTTTCGACATCTAAATCCAAATTCAAAACTCGTACAAAATTATAGTTTTGAAGATTTTAAAAATAAATCACTAAAAATTTTAAACGACACTTAATGTAAATTTTCAACTTAATAAACATTGTTTGCATCTGCATATTATAAGGTTTATTCAAACAATTGCAAGGATTACAAATGACTATAACTTATTTAGGAATAAACCTAAGAAGGAAAATTTTCGAACTCAAAACAGAAAGAAGTTTGAATCTTTACGTGTGTACGTAGTAATTTTCCTATTTGACTTCTCTTCGTCACACGGACAACATCCTTGCGGTGATCCATTTCACCTCAGACTCTGATAGGAATGTATGAAACCATTAATAGCCACATACATGTTCTGAATGTGGCTTTCTTAATCGTCTGAAATTACTTTTTGTGTATTCATTTCATTAGGAATGTGTCTTAACGCCTCCTTCTCGAGCAATAGTGAAAAAACTGAAGGCACGTATAGAGAACCCAGATAGCAAAGAAGGTTGCCGTTTCACTTCCCATAGGCTGTCCGCGAAAGCATTTCCGCGCAAACCGTTTCGGCAACCATTGCTGCAAGGTTTACGTAGGAAAGCTTTTTATGAACTGTCTCATCGACAAGGTTTGAACAACAAGTCCGCGAAAGCATTTCCGCTCAAACCTTTTCGGAAACTATTCCCACAAAATTGACGCAGGAAATCTTTTCATGAAACACCTGTCCCAGCGTGTGTTGTCCCGTACTGTCTAGGTGTTACTGCGATTACCTTCCAAATCTATGAACGCGGGTTCGATCTCCGGCTCGGAGGAATTCGCCGTTTTGTTAAAATCTACAAAGAAATCGTACAAGTAAGTTCAATTAAAAATAAGATTAATAAAATTAATTGAAATTAATAATTAAGCTTTGATTAATTAAGATTCCTAATTGATATAATTAATTGACATTCCAGATAAATGTAAGTTGGACTAAGATGACGTCAGAAGAAGGGGATAAAAACGGGGTTGGACCCTTCTGTAGGAGTACGGCTTCAGAGAGGGAGATTCAATTTTGTCCGCCGAAGGAGGGCTCTAGGCACCCTTTTGGAAAGCCTGAAACAAGCGTGTAATAAAAGCTTGGGGAAATCATACTAAAAACCTTACAGAAAACCTTGTTCCTTGTTGATTAGCGAACCTTTCCTCTACCTTAAAGAAAGGTTCAACCCTTGTCATGGAAACCTTTGTGACAACCCTTTACCCTTACCGACGACAAGGTTTCTAAAACCTTTCAGACAAGCTTCCTTTGCATCTGGGAATGTTTCACAAGGTAGTGAAATGGACTATCGCATTAATATTGCACATGTGTCTGAAGGAAGTCACATAGGGCAATTGTCCCGTACTCAAACAAAAATGATCTTCACTTTGTCTGGATGGCTCATCTATAAATTGTGTCGAGATTTTCATCCTCGCTTCAACATATCGCTAGGATGTTCAAATCCAATCAAATTTACTTTAGTTCTCATGCTGAAAAGATAATATAAATATATACATACATAAAGAACTGGTATTACTGGTTCTCCTGTATGGGTATTTCCTGAATACTCCTTATGGTATACCCAGAAACAGTGCAATTGCCAAAAATTATCAAATTTACAGTGTGACTTATTTTTTGTGTAGATAAAATTTCTTTAGAAGGTAGAAATGTACTTTCACCTGATTTTTCAAAAATGCAAAGAATTATGTAAATTAAAAATCAGTGCTGCGGTAAAAGACAGAATATTGAAATGGCAACAAGTTAGTCAAAATGTTTCTAAAATATCAGCACCAAATTTCAAATGAATTCTTGAAACGATATTTTAGTTAATCAGTTCACGCTTCCTGACTCAGTTGTTGAAGATTATAATTCACCATAAATCAAATAATTATTCTGAAAGTTTTACTTGTTTCATTCATATGTAAAATTGAACATTTAATTCCTTTGCTTTCATTATTTCTTATTGTTGAACTGGGAATACATTACACTTCCTTGATATATCCTAAAGAACTAAGATAGATTAATCATCTAAAGCCTACAATGGGTTCCTTCCACCTTCCTCCAGGAGGACAAATCAAAGGATATTTGATTAATTACAGATCCATTACTCGGCACAAATGGAAACTTGACATAAATTTGTTTTATTTATTTTATATACTAAGAACTGGTATTAATATACCTTTACATAATCATTCAAATATTTTATAAAATACTTGAAATGAGTATAAAGTCAAACTTTTTCCAAACTACAATTTAAATTTGAATTTATTACATTAGTCATCTTATTAACAAATTATAACATGTAGAGTGTAGAATAAAGGCTGTAATTACTCCTCTCATTTTTCAGCATAATAAATGAACTGAGAGAGATCAATCAGTTCAGAATTAAAGAAAGATATAACGAATATTATAAAACATCAAGTTTTCCAAATTCAATACTTAAATATCAAATATCTCAAAACGGTCAGAGTAATTATCTACTTCGACAAAATGTTTTTAAAATCACGTCCAGATATAGAAGAAATAACACCCTTTATCTTTTCAATCTTTAAAGAAAAGCTACAACAGTGGACATCCCTTTTTCTTAAAACTTTTGTAAAAAGCTTTCATTCTAAAACCATAGGTGCAAAACTAGTTGAGAATTTCAACTCTAAATACCTTCACATCGATCATTTTTTTTTTCAGTAATAAAGCTTCTGCTCCATCACATGTTTCAGTGTCAGAAATTTGTTATAACAATATTGCCTGAATTCAACTATTTGACAGCATTTTTCACTTTTGAATATTTTTTTATTCTGCAGCAAAAACTGCCGCTCAAAGAAAACTTCTGTTGACATCTGGCTCTGAATATTCTGACATCTACTCTAAAAGGCTTCGTAAGCAATTCAATGTTAAAACTTCTTCTTTCTCCAACTGACAGTACGAAATTTTACTGTTTTGCTGGAAAAAATTATTTCCAAATTTTTTTATTTTTGAGCCACTCTTATTATTTTTATAACACTAGATGATTCAAATATTAAATGAAAAGTTAATAAAAATCAAAAAGAAACAATAAATAACTAATTCAAAAGGGAAAACCTTTTCTTTTACCGAGTAAACCAAACCGAGAAAATAGTTGATTCAACCAGACTTTTTATTATTCCCGACACATAAACGAAAATATCTAACTATTCTATAAATCCCAAGTTGAATTCTTAGACTAAACCAAGCAGGTAAGCAAAAGAAATTCTGGAGGAAAAACTTCTTCCAGTCGGCACAGATTTCTTTATTCAAAAGAAGTAAAACAAGTTTACTGCCAAATCTTCCAGAAAATCACTTCAGAAAACTTTTATGTATCATTGAAAGCGACTCGAATACCTGCTCAAGTTTTATATCTGGACAAAACTTGAACTTTAACTGCAGGAAGTATAAGTACCAAAAATGCTGATACAGAAAAGGAAGAAGATGGAATTCCTTCCCCGCAGTTTGTGTCTGTGCCCTTACCTACCAGAACTTGGGGCAATCTTCGATCAGAAATAGCTCCTGCTGAGATGGAGGTAGCCTCCACCACCACCCTACAGATGGAGGCTACCACAACCCCACCACCCCTAGATGGACAGACGGTAAGAGAAGCGAAGACAAATGGAGAGAGAAAACTTACCTTACGGGCATCGACGGCTGATTTTTCGGTCGATAACTCTCTTACTGGCCTTTCGTTTGGGGTGGTAGAGGGAAGATTCCTCTGTAGGTGGAAGGGAGGCAGTCCTGTTAGGGTCTTCTCTCTGCACTCTTCATAAAAAAAGTTCAAAAGGGACTCTTGAAAAAAAGAAGAGAATCAATCGAAATAAACAGGAAAGACAGTGGAAATTTTTATTGGCCATTAAAGTCGAAAATGATGCAGTGGATGTCCCGTGAAGGGACTGGTTCCATTCTCGTGATGAGCATGTAATTTATTAGTAAACAAAGGCAGTTAAGTCTCTTTGTTACATCATCAAAATCATGATGTGAAAATATCGAGAAATACAAGTGTATCCTCGTAAGTTATTTTCGAAATAGATACCTTAGTAGCATACAGAACGTGAAGACTCATTCGGATGTTTATGTACTAAATGATGATAGGAAAAAGCAGAGTAATGATATGGCAATCATTGAAAGCTTTCTGTTTTCCAGATCATAAATATTCAACAGAGCATAAAATTTTATGATGATTCCCGTTTAAAGCACTTTTACCCAATGTCCCTTTTTCACCACTCTAGGAAACCAATCATGTTCAAAACAATTAGACATAATCAGTTTACAAACTCAGTTACGGCAGTGGCATATAAGATAACGATTTTCATAAGCATCGTGCAATAGTTACTGAGTGGCGACAATCGATACTCAATCCCTTTATTTGTTGTGTTTCAAGCTGGTCTTACAAAACTGCTTTACAACGGCAGAAAACATTTAAGAAGAAGCTGTTAGATCTTCAGAAGTTCGCCAAAGTGCGTCTGCAAAGTAAGACAGTCATGAAAAGGAAATTTCTCACTACAGTTAAATGAATTTAAGGTTTGATGACATGCATCATGTGATATTCAAGAATTGAAAGACTGTAAGTCCCAGTAAGACTGAATTATTCAGTAATGTATATTTTCAGAGTCCTAATGACGTCATTCTTCGATCTCACAAAGGCGGCGTTGATTTATACGAGGGGTACTTATTTGAATACAGTACTAAATAGTTCCTACAAGCATCTTCTAAAATAATAATTGGGAATTATGTACAATGAAAAATATTTTCGTCTAGAGTTTCTTTTTACAGATTCACTAACGGAATTTTATTACTTATCTCAATCGTCTATTTCTTATATTTTTCTAACACAGCTGAATTTCAATTACAAATCCTAAAGAGTGCGCTAATGTCCAGGCGATAGAGATAGATGATAATAATTCTGTTCCAACAAATATCTACAATACATGCTGTTTCAGGAACTTTAAATGTGGTTGTTGGTAAATCATCCTATTGCTCGCTTAAAATTCAATTTAAAGAGACATTCAGGCTAGTACCAATTCATTTCGGCTATTGGCTTCGACTGAATAGAGTGAAACAGGTCGTCAACAGTACTTGTGTATTAAAACATATGTCTAAGAAAGTAATGCAGTATCCTCATCCAAAGCTGTTGAAATAAAAAAAAAACTATTTATTAAAAATGTTCTTTGCTATTTTTTTCCCTAAATGCTCATCGTACAATTGTTTAGAAAATTATCGAGCGAGTTATCTTTCTCAAAAGTTCCATTAAAACCTATTTTAGTGCCGACTGATTCATGTTGTTGAAGCTGGAGTAATTGAACGTTGCTGTTACAAATGTTACATTAAAATATGATGTATATGGAGTACTTTTTGTTACTTTATCATAGTAAATAATAACTGAATACAGAAAGAACCAAAGGTGATTTCAGCAGGATGTCGATTTGAAAAAAATTTTAAATGATCAGGAAAACTTTTCGTTCATGTCTCAGTGATGTTATTTTGCCCCTAAGGAATACATTTTATGTACAATTTTACAGAAAAGAACAGTAAAATTTTATTTATTCCTCTTTGAAATTCGATGGCTGTTGTTCTTTTCTTTCGATGTAAGACTGGACATCACGAACGCTCCACGCCAAAACAGGTCGTAAATGTGAAAAACCGCTCAGAATTGGAACAGTGTGGAGCGGAAGGTTGGATATCCAACAGGTCCGGATATCGATCGCTCCATTTGGACTGACAGCTCAAAAGCAACACCTGCGGGAGAAAGTACGTGGGTATGGGTAAAATGGGGAGACTGGAGTGCTTGGGTCACTAAAGAAATCGCAGAAGGCTAGAGTCGGGGAAACCATATGAGTCAATAATAACAAAATACGGGGAGATTTAAGGTATCCGCAATTTTTTTAAAAAATTGTTCTATAGAAACACTATAATATGTTTTTTAGATTTGAACTTTATAAAGATTAATAATAGAACATTATTTTTGAGTATAAATTATTATGAATTTTCAAAAAACCTAAATTTGTGCTGTTTTTTAGAGAAAATTTCCCAAAACTTCAAACATGCTAGAGGTCAAACTTTTGTAATAATTTAAATAAAACTAGTACTAAAATAAACTACATACTTTGGACTAGTGCTTGTACTAGAATCTTAACATTCTTTAGATAAATAAAAATTTTAGAGCTAATCGAACAATCATTATAAGATTTTCAGCAAATTTTTTATGTCATTTTTCATTTAAAAGACCATAATTAAAAAAATATTGTTACAATATACATTGTTCTAGTACATTCACTAGAGGAACATTTGAAGAAAGTGTTCACAAAATTTCAGAACAATCTAATAATAATATCTTGAGTTATCATGTTTGAAGTGTGAAAATTATGCATAAAATCTAGTTTTGAGAAAAAACAAATTTTTGTTTTGACACGCGCTTCAATTAAGTATCTAAACTTAAAAAAATCCTAAAAATATACTAACTTCATATTAAGCTGAAAAAATGCAGTTTAAAAGAATTTTTGACGGGTTTATGTCCCTTTAAATGACAACTTCTGGTTAATTAAGCGCCCATTCCGGTCTTCGGTTTGTTATAAAACAATTAATATCCCATCTTCTAATTAACATACCGACAAAAGTAAATAGGTTTTAGAAAGGTAAATGAAAGAACTATTCAAAACATCAAAAATAAAAAAATTGGAAGTTTGCCGAAAATCGACTTTTCAAAGTGTTCGGATACCTTAAACAAAGTTATTTTTTTAATCTGTCACAAGCCGCCTTCGGCGACCAGCTGTTCGCCAATAATATTAATAGACTGTGATTATGCCTGAAACTTGGCAAAATACATTGGCAGTTGTAGAGGCTGAGGAACTGGATAAAAGTTTTATTTCTCATTTTCTCTCGAAAATTATAAGTTTTTTGGGGGGAAGTAACCCTTGATGACATATCTAGAGGTCATAAGCTTCTATATGAAACAAAAATTGTCGAAGTCTATCCAGTGGTGAGTCTGGTGAATTATCTCGTATTTTTATCCCCATAGCATATGTACAGTACAGTAGCGTTTATTCGATTTCTGTCGAAAATGGAGGGTGGTGGAGAGCAGGCGAACCTTGATGATATATCTAGAGGTAATAAGCTTGAAGCTAACAAAAGTTGTCGAAATTTCTCCAGTGGTTGATGTTGGGGAACTCTCGAATCGTTTTACCCCGTGGAAAATGTGCAATGGAGTAGAATTTTTTCGAATTCTCTCGAAAATGGAAGGGGGAAGGCATATCTAGAGGTCATGAGTTTGGATATGAAATGAAAATTGTTGAAATAGGTGCAGCGGTTTGGGCTGCGGGACTGGCTAAAATTTTTTGCCAATTATTTTATATAGAGAGATTTTTTTCACGTGGTAAATGTTACATGTGACTTTCCTAGACTCCTGTCACTTTTTCACTTATTACGTTAATACACATTTAGAATGTGAAAACAACATGAATGTAATTTTGAAAAAGTTGACTCATGTTGTTTCTGTAATCAACGATTCAAAGAGATCTTATGATTTTCATAAACAAATCACCTATGTATGTGATATGGAATAGAGCAGATGCCTTGTCGGTAAATCAGGAACGTAATATCTTGAGACAAATGGAATCGACCTTGAAAAAAATGATTGGAAAAGTGAAAGAAATGTTTTCTTTTTTTACTTGTTATACGAAGTAACTTCTTTTAAAGGAATCCAATCTTTTCCGGGTCACCTGAGTTTAATCGCGCAATTTATTTCCTCAGGCAAGGAGGGAGGGTTGAAAACACTGATATTATCTTTAGAATTTGCTGTGGCGTTGAAATGGAAGAAAAACTGTCTTTCTACTCCTTCATGTTTGTAATTCTAAAGATAATAAATTTTGTAGATTTCTCGAACATATAGAGGTGGAGCAGTAAAATAATAAAGAATTATTCTCTGCAAAATCTTAAACTTGTTGGAATTTAAGTAGAGAGTTCATTAGTAAAAGACCGGTTATAAGTATTAATTGTTCGATATCGATTTCGAAGTATTATTTACAATAGATCAAAATCACCTAACAATAATTTACCCAGCTATTTACCCCTACACAGATTGTTGCAATTTTTCATCACTTTTTACACACCTTTATTTGGTTTTTGTTTTGCTCGTAAAGTTGAAATTTTGTGATTGAATATTCACTGACTTCCTGGTGTGTTAGAGTAAATTGCGTGAAATTTTTTGTAGTCTCATGTACTATTTTTCTATGTATGAAACTCATTTATCAATTTATAGATTAATGAAATTGAGAAAAAATTATTTTATGATTCCGTAATGTTTATGTAGTAAATTAAATATTAAAAACTATAAGTAATTTATATTAAAGACTAAAAGTTGTAGCTGACGTTTATTAATGCATTCACTATTAATTAATATTACTTCGTTAATTAAAATATCTTTTCAAAATCAGTAAAATGCTGGAGGTCAGCTTTTCTAGCCAAATGATCAGTCATTATAGGGATAAAGTTGGACCTTTCGGACTATCGAGACATCAGAATTTGGATCCAAATGTTTCTTCAAATTCAAACATCATCTGAATCAGAATGTTTAACAGTTAACGTGCGTTATCACTAAATGCTCCGAAACTAAGTTTCTAAAATTAGGTTAAAAGGATGTTACTCCTCTTGGGAGAAAAGTAAAAGAATTTATATCAAAGACGTTTAGTTCTCTGAAAAGTATAAATTGTTAAAACTTATCTCATTCTGTGAATGCGTATCTTAACTTTCTACGAATGCAGAAGGATATTGAAACTATTATGTCAAAATATAGTGATTATCGACAAATGAAAGGCTGAATATCGCAGAATGTCGCTTCTCAATGTTAAATGAAAGGCAGATCGACGCCATTTACACAAAATTAAATACTCGATCAATTTCAGCTGGATAACTAGTCAAATGAATTAGTTAAAACCGTGTCGTGGAAATAAATTAAAAGGAGACAATTTAAAAGCATGGGGAGGCAATCTACTCGCAATTTAATTACGTTTTCTAGCAGAAGATTTGCTAAAGTTTTGGAAAGAAAAGCAATTTAAATCAATTTCGACAAAGAATTATCATTTAAATCATTTGAATTTGTGATTAATTCAATAAAGCACTACTTAGTATTTTATAAAAGAAATTTAATTTCCATCAGAGCCTAGTGAATAATTGACTTTTTGGGGAGGAGAAAACATGATAAAAAAGAAGAAAATATGATTAGCTTTGTAGGGTTGAATGGCATAATTGTAAGAAAAAAGCCATATTTACATACTCATCGCTAAACAATAACACAAAAATTACATTTGCTTTTAATTCAACTATTTTATAAAATTTTATTAGCTTTCAGACTTTTATTTTGCTGTATGACTACTAATCAAAACTTCCTGTGCAAGACTTCCTGCATTGCATACATAAGAAATATGCATATTTTTCGAATATTTATTTGTAACCTTGTTTACGAAAAACGTTTTTTTCAAAGATATTTTCTTACTGTATATCAGTTTTTATAATTGGAAAAAATAGTTGGTATTAAAATGCTTTTCAAACATTCAATGATAAATAAATTACGCTCTTGATACATAAATATTTATTGCAATAGATGAATATGAACAAATAATCCTCTCCTCATATTCTAAACATAATGCAGTATTTATATATTTTTTAGTTATTGTTAAAACTCATAACAGCAGTAAATTTTTAAACCTATCACAGCACACATTCAACCGAGAAAAATAATAAGCATGAGAGCAGTATGCTGAAAAACAGAGTGTCTGAGAACACTTATAGTATAAAATGAAGGATTTTAAAAGACAACACGTTAAGCAATATTTGCAGCGGGGCATAAGGTTACATGATCGATTCTCTACCAATTCTAATCTCAACTTGCCAGGCAGAGTATGATAAAAATGATAATTATAAAAGTTTCCTGAGGGAAATTTATCAATAAATTTAAAAATTATGATCACATCTATATTTTGAGTCAAAACAATGTTATCATGAAGTGCATTTCATTTAAATGATTAAGATAATGTTAATATAAATAAAAGTCATTGTGGCTATGTATGTGGGTATGTGGCTATGTTCCACATCTCCTCCTAAACCAATGGACTGTTTTCAACCACATTTTGCACACTTATTATTTAAGACAAGGGGAGACACTTATGAACTTTATGAAGTCCAAAAGTTAATGAAACAGCCAGTTAATTAGAAATTAACCGAAACCGTTTTTCCGCCGTAACTTCGGAGCAAATTGTCCGACAAAAAATATTTTTGTGCCATCCTAAACTTTAAAATTGTTCCTTTTCAATGATACCAATTTTATTTCCGTGCACTGTTTCCTTTAAATTTTATAAAATTTTAAATTGTTTAAACAAATTGATTACTAGCAAACGATTTTGAAATAAAGCATTTTAGAGACTTCGAACTAATTTCTTTTTATTTCTATAATTATTTTATACAAGGAGTGAAATATAAATGTCACCTTTAAAAGGCCCAAAAGTTAATTAAAACTTTAGTTAATTAAAAATTAAGCAAGATTTTGCGTTTTTCCGTGATTTATTTCGAAAGTGTTATGTTACAATAACTATTTTTATACTATATTAAAGTTTAAAAAAATAGCTTCTCAGTGATACAAATTTTATTTGCGTTCAAATTTTGTTCTCATTTCAGTAATTAAAAAAATTGAATTGTGTTTAAAATTCACAATTTGTAGCAATGTATTTTTTATTGTTAAAAACAAGAACCCGTATGAAGAGTTGTTGCTAGAACATATAAACAAAATTCTGGAAGAATACTAAAGAAAAGTTTAAAAGTAGACGATTCATGATTTATATCAGGAACAACTTTTGATATGGTTTATTTTAACGCCTTTTATTAATGAAAATTGAACTATTTAATTAATTGTTCCAAAACATTCGTCAAAATCCTTCTTATACTTCACTATGTATGAACGAAATTTGAAGTAGAAACGTTTCGGAACCTAAAGGAATTTTTATGTATTATAATCTTCTATGCAAAAATAGTTTTTTCAATAAAAATATTAGACATAAAATTATTTTAATTCCGAGCAACGCCGGGCATAACAGCTAGTTGCTTAATATAATGAAGCACCAGTTAAGAAAATGAGAAAAGCTCATCTATTTTGGTTTAAGGTCTGAAATTCTAAAAAATGCCGAAATATTTCATTTCTCCACATTTCTCTATCTTGACTCACACTGGTCTGCTTGATTATTAACATTCCCAAGAATAGCGTAAGAAATTATTTCAAAATTTATTAAAAATATTAGATTTAAAAGTATTCTTTTATTCTCTCCAGTACTCCACAAGTCATCTAATCTCAAAAATAGAAGTGGTAGAATTTGCAACTAACTCATTTAGAAAAGACTGGCTTCCTAACAAGCCCATTCGTTAATATTAGGATGATTTGCAATTGTTAATAAGAAGAATTTTAAAATGGCATGTTATCTATTATTTACAAATATCTTGAAATCTGGAACACCTTTCCGGCAATTAATCGGTTTTTGCCTTATTATAAATAGTCTAAAGCAGAGGTTCCCGACCTGTGATACGCGTACCCCTGGGGTAAGCGAACTTAAAGTCGGTAATGGCGGACACAAGAAAACATAAGGGATTAAAAAGTTACAGAATTTTGTTTCCCCAAGTTTGTGTAAAAAGTAAAAGTGAATGTTGTACAAGACCTAAACCTACACTCAAAATAAGTAAAAAAAGAAGGTTAAAGAAAGTGTAATTTTTAGGTATCCTTATAAGTTAATGCGAAATTATTACATTACTGATTTCATCTGTTCTGACATTGAACTAATACTATTGTAAAAATGGAATAAATGCAAAATCAAAAATAAGACCTGCAAATGTTATAAATTCCACTCACTTGACTTTTAAGCTTACATGGGCCCTTAACATTATTGATGAAACCTTCTTTGAATAAATTTATGTTTGGAGGGGAGGAGGATATGACAGTACAGGATACGCGAAAATAAAAAGGGTACGCGAGGGAAAAAAAGTTTGGGAACCCTTGCTCTAAAGGAATATTTGCTTCTAGAATGGTAAACAAATGAGAACAATTTTTAAAGGTTTATTGCAGAATAATAAGCATAATATTATGTTGTATTCGACATGAAATTTCATTCAATAAATACTTATTCGTAAGATATTAAAAGCTTTCATTCATAAGCACTAATTTTGTCTATAGTTAGTGTTATAAATTAAAGATTTAAGTCGAATAATAAACATAAAAGAGACTTCACTCGTTTCATTCCATTCTCTAGCTTATGAAAAATCTTCTATATTTGCAAGAAAACATGTGATTAGTTCATTACAAGCATAAATTAGTAGATTAATAAGCACAAAATTATGATGTATTCGTCATGAAAATTCATTCAATGAATATTTATTCGTAAGATATTAACAGCTTTCATTCATAAGCACTAATTTCGTTTATAGTTAGTGATATAAATTAAATATTTAAGTCGAATAATAAGCATAAAAGAGACCACTCGTTTCATTCCATTTACTAGCTTATGAAAAATCTTCTGTATTTGCAAGAATTAGTTAAATTCAAGCATAAATTTACCGTCGCCGATTGTCATATTAGCAATGAAGAAGCATATAAGTAAACACAACACTGAATTAAAAACACGTTTCATCTTTGCAAAACAGGGCGTAAAGATCTTTATTTACAGCCCAAGAATATATATTTATCTAACTAATAATGATAATTATTCCAAAGAGTTGTACTCGTCACCATTTCATGGGGAACGAAGCCGAGTTTACTTTACTCTCTAATTTCCACTCTGCACCACCTGAATACATAAACCTACGCGGAACTAATTTTGTTACAGCAGCACTGAATGTTCCACTGCTTCATTTCCATAACCGAGTATCTCGGCGAGAACAAGAGAAAACTCGAGACGGATTAAAATTCGCATGATGAACCGCCTCCACAAACATTCTATGATTGCTCTGAATTTGCGTCCGAGCAACTCGAATGCTTATGTTTCAGCATTGCAGTGCTGTTATCTCTTTCGGATGCTGCAGGATATTCTTATCAGATAATAGAGTGTTTGAGAGATTGAGAATTTGAATTTGACTTTATGTTTACCGCCATTCAAAGGATTCAGAGCTTTTCGTTATAGATGAAATGTATTGTGCTTTGAACAGAAATGAGTATAAATGCACTCTATAATGTTATGAATGAACAGAATTGTTGTAGTTGTTAATTATGTGGTTGTCATTGTGCTTACTAAAACTAATAAATTAATGAAAGGTTTAATATCAACCACTTTGAATTTCGTTGTATTTTCGTGTGTTTGACGTAATAAATTTGCTTTTAATTGTAATAATATACTATTTCCTACTTAAATGTAACAAAGTATCGAATTACTGATACTAATTTAAATTTCGAGATTCGATGTACAAGTAAATTTAAAAAATCTGATAATTATTTATTCATCTATGCTTGTATGAGAAATCGAATCCGATGGCCTATCCTTGTATAAAATTGCAGCAGAAGTACAGTTTCTGAAGATATTAAGACGACGTTTTGCATGAACTGACAGACATCAAGTACATTTGTATAATGTGGCGCATGAATTAAAATACTTACAATTAGAGATCGTTTGGAAATTTTTTTCAGTATAATTAATTGTAGGTTAAATGTCATTTCGAAAGATATGCTAGGTCAAATATCTCTTGAAGTTCAGTTCAAATCGGATGAAGTTTCCAACAAGCTAATTGCCACGTTTCTTCAAAATAGAGAGGACGTCATATGTCAAGAAAAATATTTCAAGAATAAAGAAAGAATTTCCATATAATATTTCAAGGATTAACTACATCTCTCAAAGGATCAAAACTATTTAAGACAAGAAAGACAAAATGCTTATATACATCGGTGCACTTCTTAGTTAATTTTCTTCTTATCATTAATCATTAATTCCCTAATTTTTTCAATTAACTTCAGCATTTCGCCTAGATTTCCCAGCATCCCGTCTATTCAGATTATGAAGTTCTCCGATTGGACGCCAGCTTTCGCTGCCTAAGCAATTTTCTCATTGGACATCCTTCACCTTTCCATGTCCACTTCGCTTTCCTGCTTAAATCTTCAGCGACGTCTCTCCACGGAGAATCTCCGGTTCAAGTCACCTTACTCCATGCTATGACCTCAACAGGTTGTAATCTGTCTTCAGATAGCATCCGCAATTGGAGCAGGTACTCCGTTAACCATCAAAGATAAGGTTCCATAGAATAGCAGGTAATCGACGGAACTAATCCAGAAATAAGGAACATTCACATATTTGCTATCAATCTGCTGCGGTCGTAAATACTATTTTGTCTGGCGGTATTAACAAACACTGTTGAATTTTTAAAACATTGTAAAATTCAATGCACTGAAAGAGGGAGAAAATTATTCATGGAAGTGGTTCAATCACCGCGAGGATTGATTGGGAAAGAGGAAATACTACCACACAATTGTACGATCTATTCATCATAAAAAAAATTGTAAGCAAGTGCGAGTTTCTACCTTCTTGTGAATTGGCAATTGAATGCTAGCTTTAAAGACAAGATGAACGAAAATTATACGAATATTCTTATAGCAACAAATATTGTGTCTTCATTAATTAGAAAGAAATAGCCTAAATGCACACGTTTCAGGGGAAAAATTTAATAAATGTTTATTTAATAAAAGAATGGAAATCAAGATGGATGGATTCAAATAAATATTTGGGAACTTTTTCTGTAAGAAGCTAGCATTACGCCAAACATAGCTTCTCATAGAAAGAAATTTCCTATTTGAATCCATTTCGAATAGTTCTTAGCCCTTGAAAAAGTGGACTAGGATGGATTCCTTGTTTTGTTTTTGGTTGTATAGTTTCACTCTGAGTTTATTTTTGTTTCTTTCTTTATTTATTTTTGGCTGTCTCTGTATGATCTTGATTCCCTTTGTTCTCTGTTTTTTGTTTTGCCGCTGCAATTGCGCGTTACTTAAAAATAGTTTTCATTTTATCTATTTTTTCGTAAATTTTACTCTTTAAATTTTATTGTATATAAATTAAAATATATTTTTGTTTTAGTTTAAAGTTTAAATTATGATTCCTTTTTATATCTATTCTATTTTTTTTTCTTGTTGATTGTTTTTTAGATCTGTATTTAATAAAAGATTCCTTGATGCACTCAGACGTTTAAAAGCATTTCAAAGAATAATTTTGTATATTTTTTAAAAGTCTGCTTTTCCTTACATCTGAGTAAAATAATATCCATATTGCATTCTTTTTAGAAAAGAATATATATCTTTTTATCTTTAAATAAGGGAAAAATGTACAAAAGCATCATAAATAAAGGAGAAAAGATAGCTTATTTTCGGAAGGTTTTTTCCCTCATCTGTTATTCAAGACAGATTATGACGTTTGCAAATGCTCCTCACCAAAAAAAAATGAATAAATAAAAACAGCAGAAGCGAGCACATTTTTTACTGTTAACGAAACATAACACCAGAAAGCACTTAGTGATGGAGAAACCATATCAACAAAAACCTCTCTGGTTTTGAAGAATCTGTAGAAGATTCTCTATGAGCCACATTTTCATGAACAGTTAGCAAATGAGGAAGCGACAGAAGATTATAGATGGAAGTGCTTCAAACATGGCGATGGCTGAATGAGAAAGAATAAGTATTCCGTCCCAAATAGATGGTCTCTTCGAAATAACGGAAATTGTTAGAAGGGGCTGTTACCCATAAAATGGGACTTGAACATTTACCTTGGAATATTCTTTTGCTTTAATGTTGGTTTTAGATTCGAGTGCATATTACTTTTTGTAATGCTTGTTTTCTGTTTAAACAATTGGATATCATTTGCAGAAGTCAATGGAATTATTTTTCAGGAGCATGCTAGGGTGTTTTAAAGAAAAAGAAAAAAAATCTGATATTTATTATTTTTTATTATAAATAATTTGTTCTAAAACGATTATTTTATTTTTATTCGATACAAATTCAAACCAGGAAAATAGAAAAGTTTTATTTTTTTATTTTTTTTATTTGTAACTCGCTACTTTTGCAAAGAATCGCGTATAAAGAACACAGGTATAAAAAATGATCACAATTATTAGCAGAGGGCGAATAACTTGAATGAAGGATGAAAGCAATTAAACACAACTTCGAAATTCAATTCTAAGTTCTCTGTCATAAAACAATAAAAATAGATTATAAGCTTACATTTTATATTCATTATAGCTTTCAATATCAAGTTACTTCCATAAAAGTTTGCGAAATATTCAATCTGAATTAAGTTAGCTATTCAAGAGAATTTTACTGTCTAAATAATTTGAGCTTTTCGTTCAGAATCTTTTATTAAATCACATGATGATTAATGCCATTAGAACATTTTCGTCCAAAGCAATTTTAATAATGATATTTCTAGATTTCTCGAGACGTTCGAATTTAAATTTAAATAAATTAGTTGATGAATTTCATAATATCTTTTCACAACTCTTATCAACTTGAGAATGAAATACTGAGTTTGGAAAACTATCGAAATGCTTGAAAAAATACTTAATAGTGCGACATTTTTCAGTTATATAATTGTGGAATAAATTAGTTGATGAATTTCATAATATCTTTTCACAACTCTTATCAACTTGAGAATGAAATACTGAGTTTGGGAAACTATCGAAATGCTTGAAATAATACTCAATAGTACGACATTTTTCAGTTATATAATTGTGGAATTCTGATAATAAATAGCGACCAAAAGCAGGTATTTTATGACCATAACAAGTATAGTTTGACTTCCTTCCAATATGATATTTCTAATATCCTTATTAGCAAAAGATATTTTACGATATCTCCACAATGTTACTATGATATTCTGAATGAAGCACAAAATCGTAAAAATTTCGAATGAATATTATAGATAATCTTGTGCTAATAGGGATATAAGTATTGCTACTCATTATGACGGAAACCTGAAGCAGATTTCCAAATAAGTGAAGTACTTACCAAAAACTAAAAAAAAAACACTTAAGGTATGTGACTACCTTCGGAGCACTTTTTTTCAGATTTTTAATGAAACATTCATGTTTTTAATTAAAATGAGTTATAAAACTGAGAATTCCAATGCAATTTCATTGGAAATTTCATTCACTTTCAAATTATAGGCAATTTTTAGCAAAATTTTAGTGAAAATTTGCACTTACGCCAAACCTCCTATAAGAAGTTGTATTGAATATATTTCATCAATATTTGCACAGTATATAGCTAACATGCTTATCTGTGTTATGAACTAGGATATTTTTAATACCTCGAAAGGTGTTGGAGATATTCCAAACTTTGCGAACAAACTCGAATTTTTTAAATAAAATCATCGATTTTTCTCACTAAAAAGTCAATAAAATAAATAAATATAGGCAGAGAGCTTAGATTCTAGTTCATAACATAGCTAGAAACAAATAAAACATTTTGGCCAAATTTCATTTTAATATCTTAAAAACATTTTCCAAAATTATGTTTGCCGCGTAGAAAAATATCGAAAATTCCAATTTCTCAGAAAACGCTTTTAAAGATTTTCATAGAGTACAAAAAATTTTCTACACATCTTAGAATCTTAAAACTCGCCATATTTACAAGTCAAACCCTCTTTTACTTGATTTTAAACGACTTTTGTGTTCTTTCAGCTTTTCAGATTTTTTCTGAATAATTTTGTATAGTAGATAGTTAGTGGCGTCTCGATATCTGAATTTGCTTTTTGTCACTTTTCAAGTAATTTTTAAGCATCTATTGTTAAATTTACATTTCAAAACGCATGAGAACAGGTAACATTTCAAAATAAATGGAATTAAATTATAAAACAGCAATTTGAGCGCCAAAAAGTAATTTTTATTGTTGTAATTACTGTTGTGTTGTATTTTTTTAAAAAAGCGTCGCCAAAAACCAATAAAACAATAAAAATAAGAAATGGAAGCTTAAATCTATGTTTTTAGACAATATATTGCTTGAGAATTTAAATATAGTTGTTCAAACTAATTGTTTGTATTTTTAAGGCTCTTTTAATTGCCACTTCCGGAATCAGAATTGTCACTTCCGGTTATTATTTATGCTATAACTTTATTTGTAATTATAACAGAAACAAAAATAAAGCATTTTTAGATACCTGAATGTATGGACTACAAAATAAACAAATAAAACAAATTTTGAAAATTTTCTGTAAAACGAGGAATTTAGGGTAGTCACATACCTTAAGCAATTAGAACAAAGCCATATTTTTCTAGAGCAGTGTTTCGTCGCATCTGATATTTAAGTCTAGTCATTCAAGGCCGCTCCACTCTAAAACCCAAATATAATTGCGAAAAACCAGTCAGAATTTGCGTGGCGTGGAGATTAGGATGGTTGGATATACAACCCATCCCAATCTCCATCAATGTATTTGGATTGCCAAACAAATAAATACGAGAGAGGTGTAAGTAAGTTGGCAGGGGAAACTTGAGATGTATGGAGAAGGCTGGGATAGGATATTGGAGTGAATCTTTTACTCTTTTACTAATGCAAACCCCTGTCTCCAGAGATGAAGATCTCCGGTTTGCGATTTGGATGGGTGTGCGTATAATCTGTATTGATAAAAAAATGCAAAGATTATTGTAACCAATTTCACATGGGCCATTTCTCCGCGGCCTCACGACAGATATTGAGGTTGCTTTTGAAAGTAAATAATGACATTCTTCAGTGTTATAAATACAACTTAAATAAAACATTGCTGTGATACAGATTCGGCCTCTCCATTACGCCTGACGCTGATGTTGACTTGATATATATACAGTAAATCTCAATTAAGAGTTTAAGTAACGATTAAAACAAAAGCAGTTTTCTAATGCCAAAATTGAATAAAGATAGGTGAATTAAATGACACAGCTATGACAAATAAAGAGAAGTTAATTAAAAGAAAGAACAATCTAAACACAAATAATAAAAAAAAAATCCCATTCTCAATAGAAAAAGACAACAATTTTTGTAACAAAGAGAATAAAAAATCATTCTTTACATATATTTGCATTGATGACTGCGCTTGCAGCCCATCCACAAATGTAGGGCTGTTATCACATCAGTCCCATTTAGTATGTAGGAAAGTGTTAGTTTGAAGGAGTAGTTCTTACGAAAGAAGAGTTTTTATGACTATACTATTCTTTCCGGAAAAGAGTTCTTCTAGAAAAGAAGGAAGTCTTTTCTAGAAGAACTCTTCGGGAGGAGTGTTTTAATCTTTACGTTAGAGTTAATCTGTCTGTCCTGAAGTCGTTCCTGTTTTCACGCACAATTTGTTTCCTGAGAATTGACGAGTCTAGTTCGGTTGAGCAGAAATTTGAGACATACTTACCTGCCTTATCGTTGGCTGGGTGTCAGTCTCTCAGAGTGTGTCTTCGTCTAACGAATTCTCAGTGTCGTCAATCTGCGATCGAATTAGGTTTATGGCCAGGAAGCTTGTGAGTTTAGTTAGTTTTAACCTCGCTGTTTATTCATCATTCGCTGTTTATTCATTGTTTTTCCACTATTGTAGGGTGTTGCTTTCACTAGTTTTTCTCATGTGATAGTAGATCGTACGAGAGCAGGTGGTGGCGTAGTGAAAGGCATCACCCCATGTGTTCCCACATACAGAGGTGTCTGAGTCTCTTGGCTATTGGAGTGAATGGCAGAGGATAGATTTAAGTGGCGTACAGCGGTTGTGTGGAAATCGTGTACCCCAAGTGCTCCATCTGGACTGCTTGGCCATAAATGAGACATGTGTAGACACATGGGGGAAGGGGTGAGGCTGTCTTGCTCTAGAGGGAATCAGATCAGAAAGGGGATTCGTATTCTGAAGAAGTGGATTAAGTATTTGCAGTTGGATAATGCAGTAGTCGATTGGTTTGTAGTTTGCGAAGAGTGGCCCTTGAATGTCCAACCTATATGGATTGTTTACCTATTTAGATCAAGATATTTTATGATATATCTCCGACGTTGTCCGGTATTCTGAATGCCTTACAATATCGTGAAGATATCTTAACAATAATGTACAGCGTCTTGTGATAATAGGGTAAATAATGTAAT
>BGPR01016620.1:0-34149 GCA_013235015.1 Araneus ventricosus | reverse complement strand
ATCACAAGACAAATTTAAGTTTTGTGCAAAATTTTAATCATTTTACAATTCATTAAAGTGTTAACCTTATAAAAAACATTCCCAATCTTACACTTCAAATTAATAACCAATTATTATTATTTTTTACTAATTCAATTCGTGGAAGACAAATTCAAAAATAAAACACTAATTCTGCAGAAGTCTAATAAAAATAAATCTCAATGAGTTTTAAAAGCTTTTTAATTTCAAATTAATAACTTAAACTAAATGCAAATAACGCTTTAATTCTTCATCATCAATTATGAAGAATAAAAAAGCAAAGTAAAATAACAAGCTACATTAATGCATATTATAGAAAATAAAGTCTAACAATAAAACCAATATAATCAATCAAATATCTTGGCATAGAAAAAAAAATTATTTAGTTACAAATATAACATACTTTAACACCAAATAAATACTGAAGCACATTTATGTAATCACAACTCGGCTCGACAGAACAAATAATTTTAATGATCACAAGCATAGAATAAAAATCAGTGTACAAATATGCTGCCTCTTAAATACAAAATATCTAACTTTTTACAAAATGAAAAGTAAATGAGTCTCCGTGGAATATCTGCTCTTCCCGACACGAAACCAATCCATCAGCCCCAGAGGTCTTCAGTGCGTCCAAATTTGAAGACAAGACCCCTGGAAGTTAAATGCATGTTTAGTATGGTACTATTCAAGCTACATTCATTTAGTATGGTACTAAAGTCCTCGACACATTTCAAAATTTAGTAAAAAAAATTGTGATATCAGTGTGCGGTTTTCACTAAATTGTGTGCGTGAAAATATACGGTAGCAAAGAGACTTGTTAAAAAAAAAAAACATAATGTATTGAAGCTCTTTCATATAAAACTAGCTAACTAAAACAAAACACAGCATCCAACAACTTTTTATAAACAAACAAACAAAACGACTTAAGTTACATGCATGCATAATAATTGTTTTGAATTCTAACAGGTGGCATGATTTGATTGGCCACCACACCTATTGTATCATATGTAACAGGTGGAGTGAATTCATTGGCCAAAAAGAATATGTTTCACTCCCTCTTACATTTGACTGTAAATAGAATAAAAGTTTGTTTACATTTAATTTTTTCGGACCTGGGAGCACAGCTTGCAAATTAAACATTAATTAAATCTATTTTAATAAATACATAATAATATTAAACTTTAACAATAATTGAATTTATCTTAGCACTTCCAACAAATTGCATTACGTGGCATAAAGTTTTTTTGACATAAAGAATGGTTCAATTGTCTGCACTAGTGATACAGCATTAGCTTAGTAAGGTTAGCTTCCAATCCATCATTGTATGCAAGTATGACGACTCCAACGGAAAGAGCAAACTGTACTTATTACTTTGAAACCAAGTCAATTATTCAAGTTCAAAGAAATTTTGTACTATTTATCTATATTAGATTTGGCTAAATCTTTCTGTGACTGACGCTCAGGAATGTGGGCGTGGTTTGTGCAGGGTTCTTACTGATTTTTTAAATTAAAAATCAAGGAGTTTTCAAGGAGTATTTTCAAAATTTTCAAGGAGTCAATATTTACGCATGAGAAAGCATTACGCATTACCCTTTTTAAAGTACGCAAAAATTATATTAGAGTATTTAAAACATTGCTAATAACTCAAATAAATGTGCTTATATTTATTTCTTTTATAAGTTTTTACTAAGCTTTACTTTGATTTATCCAAGAATGCCATGTTAAATCTATTTATATGAAAGTAGAGTGGTGCCGCTTAGACACTCAATTTTTTTATAAAATTATACAAACTACCCCAAAAGTTCAAATAGTTCATTACATGCCATGATTTACCATTTTTCAAATAAAAAACTATTTCCTTTAATTTCTTTTAGAATTTAAATTCTTGAATAATTCACATGCCTCAACTGTGCGCATTATGTAGTGCACAGTGATCCAGTATTTAAAATATAGAGGTGCAAAGAGAGACACGGATTTAGATATTAGAAACTGTTTTTTGGCATTTTCATTGCTTATATGAAGAAAATAAAATTAACAAAATTTCTTGATTATTAAAACTAATTTAGCTAAAATTGATTAATAGTATCTATTTTCCTTCAACTCCACCATCACAATATGTGTCCTTTACAAATCAAACGTTACAATTTAAAGAAATACAGTTAATTTTTCGAAATTATCCAAGAGAAATAGCATTCTCAATTTGCACCATTCTATTCTTTTGGCTATTACTGATTGGCACTTAAAACCAATTATTAAATTTTGGATAGGAGATGAACATCAAATCGTAGAAAGAGCAAAGCAAAATACTGGGTAATTGATACGGCGGCAATTTAGAATAATTTCTATCGGTGAAACTTAGTACACATTTAATAAAAGAAATGTTAAAAATTGAAAATCAAGGAGTTCATAAGGAATAAAACCCTAATTCAAGGAGTTTCCACAGTGCTTGAAAATCGTTTTCAAGGAGTTGTTAAGGAGTTTTCAAGGAGTGTACAAACCCTGTTGTGGTTTGGCTACGTGCCAGATTCAGACCAGACAGTTGGTCTACAAATTAGCATACACACAGGGATACTGTTTTGATTGTGCGATTTAATAGCAATACCAGAATTAATTTATTTTCCTAATATAATTATTTGGCACTTTTTTGTTTCTTTATTTTAGCTTCATTTTTTTGTCATTTTATGTTGATTCCTCGGATAGAATTATGATATGTTCTTCATGTCTCATTAACTTGCAAGTCAGGTAAACTTTGTATTTCAGTATTTAGAATGAGTTAAAGACATTTTGAAAGTTTTTCTTTACCATTTCATTTGAAATTACTTATAAATATTTTTATATGCGAGATACCAAAACTACCTTTCTTGAAGATAGCCCACAATTAAATGCTTTGTTATTTCAGTTTGTCGTTATATGTGTTACTTAAAAACTTGCATGTGTAGAGAGTAATTAAAATCAATAAAAAGTTGGAAGCGAAATTTGCATTGCCTATAGAGCTTAATCTGGCTACCAAAAATTATCAAACTATTTACTGGTTATCAGAATATTATCAATATCTTCGGTTACTCATGGGAAGAAATTGCCCCCCCCCCCCAAAAAAAAGACCTTATTTTCACAAAAAGCTTAATAATTGTGCTAAATCAGAAATTTGACATTAAAAGTCTATTGAATAATTATAAATACCAACAACAGAGTACCTTTTAACTGTTTCAATCTCCATTTTTCTAAAAGTAAAAAAGTATTCGAAAGAAATCTGAAGTATGGCTTACCCAAGGAAAATGAATATGTTCTGCAGAAAGACCCCAACTCCAGGACCTTGTGGATTTTTCACTACAAATACAAATGAGGAGACTTTAGGAGACATTTATAATTGAATTCTTTTACAAATACTGCAATAACATATAAAAAAAAGGCTTTCTGGGCAATTATTTTGATTCAATTATTTCAGCGTTACTCTTTAAGCTTAACACATTCATGCCACTGGTAGCTGGCACTTGAATATTTCATCAGGCGGTGCATACCACTAACAATTTAGCTTGTTTAGTTAAATAGAAAAACTTCCATATAGTTGAAAATTAAAATAATGGAAATTTAACACATATTAATTGAAAAAGTAACATTTATTTTAAGTTTACGCTTAAGTTACTCTTTAAGTTTAACACATTCATGCCACTGGTGGCTGGCACTTGAATGTTTCATTAGGCGATGTGTACCACTAACAATTTAGCTTGTTTAGTTAAATGGAAAAAACTTCCATATAGTTGAAAATTAAAATAATGGAAATTTAACACATATTAATTTAAAAAGTAAGATTTATTTTATTTCAACTCAATATTATAAACATATGTAATAAATTTGATAATATAAACATAACAATTCACACTTTTTCATTTTAGTTCGCCACTGCCAATAAAGCAAAGCATTCTTTTAGCCCATGGGCGAGAAATAAATTGTAGTGCCGGCGTGAATGTGTTAAACAAACTACATCTTAATAAATATAAAAGCTTATAAAGGAATGTAACGAGGGGTGTAGTGGAGCTGGAATCAGGCCCGCGCCATCAATAGTGCAAGGTCGTGTGGCGCATGACGACGCCGATTCAAAAAGGCGCCAGTCAAGTGTTAACCATAAGCCATTAGGGTAAGTTAGGTCAAATGTCAGGCCATTTTCCTCCAATATTGCCACTGCATAAAGGTGCTCATTAAGCAAGCCATTCACAGTTCTTCGAAAATGGAATTTTTGGAACACAGGAAGGAAAAAACAAACGTCAAGGTCGAAACCCTATGAAATTTGGAGAAAATTATTCGAAATGGCGGATTTTGAAAGAACTTAAATTATAAAACTCAATCTGCCGATTCCAATTTGAGACCCCCGATGCGAGGGTAGTGGCACATCAAAGGATCTGCCTACATTGGGACCTCGCTTCGAGGGTAGAAATGAAACTCGAAATCTCCCATGTGGGAGAAGAGGAGGGTGGGTAGGTAGAATTCTGCGACTTTGAACATTGTCTCATTGGAACATCCGTGAATGCTTGCTTTGCCTTATTTTTCAATTAAAATTGTTGGGAAAAAAAAACCCGTCTTAGGACAAATGGCACAGCTAGCCTTCTTGTGAATGCCCAGCTTTAAACATTTGCACGACTGTGCCGATTATGCTTGGCGCTGACCTGGCTGGAATACAGTGGGATGCCATTAGAACACTTTTTTTTTTTTTACAAGGAATAAACAAGAAAAAATTTGTAAAATCCATCTTTGTCACCCAGGTTCCCAGTATTCCAGCACTGCTTAATTTGTGACTGTAACACTAAATGTAACAGATAAATTACAAACACAACTTCATTGACTCTGTGAAATTTTTAAGCAGCTTTTTTTCTTTTGATTTTGGTACATAAATGACAAATAGCACAGATGAATCTTCAATTTGTTGAAAAGGGATTTTAAATATGAATAAGTTCTTCACTGAGATATTTTTTAAGTTAAAGTGTTTCATAAAACATGAAATTACTTCTAAACACTGGCAGAAATGGGACCAATCTCTTTGACAATCAATGTGAAAGTGTACACAGGACAATGCGCCATTGATTCTTGTAAAATAATTGTAACTTAAACATTAGGCATTTCAAAAAATCCATAATTTTGAATCTATAAAAAATGAAGACACAGACTTTTCTTAATTACTCTGATTGTTTTGAATTAATGGATAACAATACATCAAAACTGACAGATCAGGACATTGGCCCTTATCATCCCGAGGTATAGAATTACTACAGTGATTATTCTGCTTTTTACTTTCTCGTATATGAAGTATACAAAGAGAAAGTATTGTAATCGTCAAAAAATTCGAACTTCAGATTTTGATGAATCTCCACGTTTTTTCTCCCTGAGTCCGAAAAACACAATTTTGGAATCATGTCCGTCTGTGAACACAATAACTCGAAAACTATAAGAGCTACGGGGATGAAATTTGGTATGTGGTCTTTAAACATAATTTGTAGGTTTCTATCAAATTTTGGACAAAATCCGTCTATGGAAAGTCTGTCCGTTTCTGTCCACTCTCATGTGAACACTATAACTCAAAAACTTGAAGAGCTAGATGGATAAAATTTGGTACACAGTTTTATCGTCATGAATGTAGGTCCGTATAAAATTTTGGACCAAATCCGTCAAAAAGAGGCGTTCAGATTGCATATTCAATTTCTTTTAATCCGATTCTCATGCGCATGAGTACTGGTAGCTATCTGTTATTGTTGTAAATTTTATTTACAACAATAAATAATGTTTACAAACATGAACTGTAACAATTTTTTTATTGTTGTAAATAAAATTCCAACTGATCTCATTATTTCAGCCAATTTTTTATTTACACACTTTTGCAATTGTTACGGTTGTGGTAGTATAAATTGTTTTCTTGGGAATTCAATTCCAAAGCAGAATTTTCGCTTTAGTATTCATTGCACTGCTTATTTTATCGCACCTGCTTCAAAGTAATATTTTTTTGAAACGTGGCAACAGATATTTGATTTCAGGTTTGTTTGTTTCACTTTCTCGTATACGAAGTATAAAAAGAGAAAGTATTGTAATCGTCAAAAAAATTTGAACTCGAGATTTTGACGAATCTCCACTTAGAAAGTATACGAGAAAGTTTAGGGGAGACCACTCCCGCTGGTTTAAAAAGTCACTACATGCTGAAAGTTATATTCAGCCAACCCTTAAGCCAGACTGGAGAGGTATCTGTTCACCAAGATACATTCTACTCCGAGACGTAGCAAAGGAAGGGCATGGTAGATTTAGATGCAGTGAAGTATTTTGTGCATTCTGTCTTACACATTATGTTTTCTGCATTATGTGTCCCAGTGTTAAAAAGATAATAAATTATTGGGACTAAGAAAATGAAGTCATTATTCCTTGTCTTTGATCCTAGTAAGTGAATGTGGATAAATAACGAAACAGAGAGAAGAACCACCGTGAAAACCACCATAAACATAAAAAAATAAATATAAATATGTAAAAAGAATGATTTCGTTTTTAATTTTAAAAAAGTGGTATATTTGTTATTCTGCAAAATTTAATTTTGTCACAACAGAAAATTAATTGGAGGAAAGATATGGACTATCCAACAGGAAAGCGATTCACACACTTTGCATAATCAATGCTTTAACAACACTGTATCAAAACAGAATTCAGAGTAGTGTATCAAAAACACAACAGACAAAAATAAATCTTAATGCGATAAATATCTAATTCTATTGCCATAAAAACTTACTAGGAATGACATATAGGCCAAATAAAATCCAGCACGATCCAATCAGGGAACCAAAACCAAGAACGAATCCCAAAAAGAGCCACACTCTTGCACCTGGAAGATAGGAAATAGTAAAAATCCACACATAAAGGCTGCTAGGGAGTACAAGACAAAATTGTTATGCATTTGATGACAGTAAAAAGAAGATTGTTCACAGAATTTTTAAATCAGTTCATTCCATTTAAAACCTGTTATACAACACAAATATGAAGCATTATTATACTTTCATGCGGTACAATTTAATACTCAGCTACATGAGCATTATACATAAATAATGCTCCGCTAAAGAACTATACCATTTGTCTGTTGCTAATTGATCTTTGATCTCCTAGCGATGGAAACAGCTTTTTCTGTTTTTCAAGTTCAGTTCAAAAGCAAATAATTCTTATTCATGTCTTCTTAAACATCTGGGTATAAAATATTCATAAGATTTCAGCGATATGATTAAATGCAGAAAAGTTAGTTTCATTCACTTTAAAAGCCAAGTTATCTTACCTGATAGCTAAAAGAACAAAATACTTGGGCACTTGGAGGGTTAAATAATGACACAAATAAATTGGGGGTGGGAAATGCATTCTTTATTTTTTATCAAAAGGAAGAAAAGAACCATTACCAGCATAATACATCATAAACTACAATTAATTCTATCAAATCCAGCAAAATTTAAAAATCAGTTGCAAAGCTTTTAGCATCGAATAAATCGCATTTAGGGACTTTGTAAATATTTGCTGGAACTTTCACTTAAGTGTTATCCAGCTTAAATTTTAAATACTACTCATTTGATTTAACTCTCTTAGCACCCAATTACTTTGATCATATAGCTTTCAGGTTGAAAAACTTGGCTTTTAAATCGAATGAACTGATCTTTTCGTATTTAATCATTTCTCTGAATAAGTATAATGTATCCATGAATGCTTAAGAAAATGCATATACAAATGTGAATTATCTGTCTTCAAACCGAACATGAAAAACCTGTCTCTGCTTCTAGGAGAAGTAAACTACTATTCATCATTAGTTGGCGCCCCATCAGCTAGTATGCCTCAACAATGTGGCTCACATTTCCATATCAAGGTTTTAAAAATTTTAAGCATTAAAAGGTACTTATTTATGAAGAAAGTGATGAAGACAAAAAAAAATTTTGACTCTTCCCGTTTCAAAGAAAGCTGATAAGGAGATGAAACTTTCGTCAATGATTATGTTTGATGCGAGTAATATTTACAGACATTTTCGTAAACATAGCACAAATATTCGAGAAGATATAAAGGTTCCTTAAAAAATCCCAAATTTTTGTGCATGTTTTAAAGTAGGACTACGTTCCTCCCATTGGGGTCTCAGGAAGGAAATAGATTCACACGCCAAAGCGCCACAAAACTTGGTATGGGAGATCCTCTATATCTTGGTAACTACATATGTTAAGAACATAACTAAAGTCTTAATTTAAAGATAAAGGATAACAATAGAAGTGACAAAAAAAATGAAAACCAGAAAAGAGTCATGCGAGTAAAGTAGTCCTACGCCTTTAACATCAGTGGCTATTTCAAAAAGACAGCCTCCCGTCATTTTCTTTGCTTTGTCTATGAAGTTGATATGCGTTCCCAAACTCATGAGCAATTTTCAACTGGCATATACCACCAGTTAGCTGGATTTTGGAATCAAAAAGTTTTCATTTTGAATTTTTTCCCCTATAATTTATATTCGAGGTAATGAAAAAAATTCGCGAAAATAATCTCTATTTTTTGATATTTTACTATATTCTAAAATTTTTTTAATATGTATGTACGAAAGAGCTTTTAAATGATTTTCTACCAATTTTTCGATAATTTTTTTTCTAAAAAAATAATTAAAAAAAAAGAGAAAATTTTCTTGTAATTTAATTCTACATCACAGTTATCGTACTCTTTGTGTTTCTAACATAATTTAAAAGAGTTTTACTGAAATTCATGCTTTAAATTGATTCAGGTATAATAGGTTAAATCAAAGGCTAAACATTAATCAAGAAGGATCTGGAGATAACTCTTAATTTTGTTTAAAATGAACTTCTACTTAGAACTCATTCTTGTCATAACTTTACAAATTTTATCAATTGTTGTTAGCATGCTAATTAGAAATGCCTCATATCAACCAAATATCTTATAAGTCCATAAGACAACTGAAAAAACCAGCACTTTAATAAGAAAAACTTCACTTTCATTCATAAAAAAGTACAACAAATTACAAGGACAAACTATATGATCCAATCAGATACACAATATCGCAGAAATCAATAATTATACTGACAGTCATTTGCATATTTACCTTCCTTATTTATAAAATATTAGCAGTACGCACACGGCGTTGCCCGTGGAATCAGAACTTCAACAAAATGGGAAAAAAGAATGCCCACAATGACACGAAAGTTTTGAAAACAAAAGATACACATTGGATTGTAGAAATGCATGCTGGGAATGAAAGCATATGGCATCACCGGCCGCGAGGAAGGTTACTCATCTGGAGAAACTCTCGCTGTTAAATCTCGCTAGCAAAAAAACTGTTTGATCTGATCAGGGAAAAATTAATTAAAAAAAAAAAAAAAAACGAAAAAAGATATTCAAACTGTTCTTGTTCTAAATCTGACAGAAACGTTCCAGTTATAAGCTGAAAAAAAAATGAAAATTATAGAGATGATAGAACGTCAGATGCGATAATTTGAAGAAATCTTTATTAAAAATTACCATAAAAGTGACTATTTTTCAAAAATTTCTCAAAATTCAGTAAATTACGTTAGATGTACAAAACAAACTTCATTAGAATGGAAATCATTTGTTCTTTTCGATGATGTAACTGTATTTTTCGTACAATTATTCGAAGCCATACCATTGAGAACCGAGTGTGAAAAATCCCCCAAAACAACACAAAATATTAAATAAAAAAAATTCTAGATTAAATTTTAAAATTCCGGCTTTGAGGTGCATTCAGTCACCATTACGACTACCTGTGTGCCAAATTTCATGGCTGTAAGTGCGATAGATTCGTTTGGACTTCGCAGACACATACACACAAACTTTGTCTTTTATAAGTATAGATAAGACCTGCTAACATGCTATACTAATGTTGTAAGTGAAAAACATGCAGACACAGTTTACTATGCAGATCTGAGAAATATTACAGGACCCCATTAAAAAAAAGCATTCAAAGGAGTATCAAGAATGTGCTTTTAAAAAGGGTTTGAAATAATAAAAACATTGATAAACATAAACAAACAACCTCAGAATGGCTACAAAATGTAAAAATGCAAGTGAATTGTGAAGCAAATATAATTTTTATATTTTATAATGTAGAGTTTGTAAAGAAATTAGAAGAAATAATTTATCCTGTTATTTTCTTGATCATCCTACATTTTTTTTGGATCAATAAATAAAATACAATACATTTAGTAATATAGTTTTAAAAACAAATAAAAATTAATCTAAAATTTAAATAAAAAGTATTTGAATAATTGTCTTCATATAGTTTTATGTATTCAAAATAAGTGCTAATACTTTTGAAATGGATTAATTTTGGAGTAGGAGTCCTACTGATTCCAGGTTTGAAAGTCATATTTCACAATAATTAAAGACTAGAAGATCACCCGTCATGATACGACGGGTGCAAATTACCTCTTCATTTGAGAGATTTCTTGTCAAATTTGACGTGTTTAAATAGATATATATGCGAGAGAAATGTTTAACATTGATTAAAAGCAAATAAAATAAACATGTTTTATGACAGGAAATATATATTTTTTATTTACATATTTCTTTATTCAAAAAACCTCTTTGTAAACAGCATTCCGTGTGAAGTATTTTTTGTCGTTTAACAATTTTCCTTGTACTTCAGATATCTAATAAGAACAAAGCACTTCTCTGCTTGTCAAACGTTGCCAAAAAATATAATCAAATTATATCATCACGATTGCAATAAATGATGAGATGCATCGTGGCATCCAAACTATATCACGCGCACGATATACCACCGACGTGATATACTACTTTCTATTAAAAAACGGAAATTAATTTAATTTAAAATTTCTCGGGAACTATTGATCATAGAGAGATAAATTTTATATCAATCGATAGCAAATTTTATTTCACTATTTTAGAGCTATTAAATTTGAAATCAGAACGACAATTACTCTTTTAAATTTAAAATTACTGAAATTTAGGTCCTCTAAAATAATGAAATAATGCTGTTTAACGTCTCGCAGTACTATGGTGCGAATTTTATTGTTGGTGACGTCAGAGCGTTACTGGATCAGTAAGAGACAGATCTGGGCTGTTATATTAGTAATTAAAGATTATAATAGTTAATTTAAATACAGCTAACATGCAGTGGTATGTTACTTTTACATATTATTCAAAAAAAAAATTTTAAACATACACAAAAAAATATACTGGAAAGGAAATAGCAATATAGATATTCTTGTTAGAGAAAAGACAAATTGGTTTCACAACAAACCTCTTTGACCCAGACATCCCGTAGTGTAAGCATCGCCTCTCACTTGTCCATTTGAAACTGCATTAATCCTGTACAAAAGAATCAAATATAAAATACAAATTTTAAATATAACCATCAAACTTAAGAAGAAAAAAAAGGAAGCATTGCGATACAAATTTTCATAAATTTTCCTAACATAACTAATGGTTATACTTGTATCAAAGTTTCTTGACAACCACAAAGTAAGTAGCTACATGAAATAAAGTGAAAGAAATGTTTTAACAAAATGCTTAATATGAAATCTAACAAGGAAAGTTTCATTTTATTAAAACATGATTACATCATTACTGAACTGCATATTTAAATAGCAAGAAAAAATATTAAAACTGTACCTGAATGACTTTGACCGATTACAGTGGTGTGAATACAGGATTTCAGTTGGGGGGAAGGCTGAGGTAATAAAAATCTGGTACAGCTTTGATATATGGCATCACTGGCGATAATTTGACTTTTTCCAACAGCTTCAATATAGGACCCCATTGGCGATATTTTGTTTTGGCGACTTAACGATACGATGTTCGGTTAGGTGACAAAAAGTCGCCTATACAAGATTATCGCCAGTGATGCCATATATCAAAGCTGTTCCAAAAATTTTGCATCATCGTGACCTGAGGTGGGTTAGGCGACAAAAAGTCACCAATACAAGAGTATCACCAGTGATGCCATATATCAAAGCTGTTCCAAAAATTTTGCATCGTCGTGACCTGATGTCGGTTAGGCGACAAAAAGTCGCCAATACAAGAGTATCATCAGTGATGCCATATATCAAAGCTGCTCCAAAAATTTTGCATCGTCGCGACCTCATTGCTCGTCTAGGTACATAGAGCTAATATACCAAATACAATAGCTCCTCCGATCTGGCCGAAGCCATATGGAATTTTGTAAAGGTAGCCCACTCAGTACAAATACAGCCAACTCTTCTAAGTGTTTTGATATCTGCCCAAAATGTACTGCAGTACAGGCCACATCCAGTCATATTCTTGCATGCCTGGAGCTTTCCAAACAGGATCTTGTTTCTAATCCTCTATTGACTTTGGATTTCTTTAGGCTCATGGATCTGATATAGCTCTGCTGATCTTCAGGGATCATGAACAACAACACAGCCAACTCTTTCTCCAAAACCACTGAAATGTTCGTGTAGGTCTGAGATTCCACCACCATTCCATAACAAATAAACAATTTTAACACAGCAACTAAAACAAAAGGAACTCAGAAAGAGCTCCAATCCAACTCAGGAAGTCAAACGTGAAGACGTGAGCTTTTTAAGGATGTCAATAGTGCCTTTTTGTACATACCTCATGTACATCAAAACTTTATTCACTTGACAATAAGAATCACAAAGGACACTACAATACTTTCAATAATTGAATAAAAAGACAATAAAATAACTAGCCAAAAAATGTTTTTGATTGCGTTAATGCTACAAGTACAAGTGGAATGACTACAAAAACAGGAAAATTTTCAAGCCTGTCAAGCCAGAAAGCAATATTGCAATGTTATATTTTTGTGAAAAAGAGATTAAGAACAAACAGGTGTAATAATTTGAAAAAAAAAAAAAATTAGAATTTTGGTTTAGATCTGGGGTAGGCTGTAGCCCCTTAGCACCCCTGGATTCACCACTGATCGATTACAAAAGTTATCAGCTAAATTGGTTATGAAATCACCAAAAAGGAAAAGCTAATGACCAAAATCATATCAATATATAATACAAATCAAATAAAAAAAACTATTGCATGAATTATAGGTATCAAATTTGATGACATAGAAATACTGCCTTTCCTTTAGAAACTTTTCTTAGGTTATTCATTAGTTATCATTTATTTACTGAATTAACTTTCCAGCAATTTTATTTTGGTATCATTAGATACATTTTAATGCAGAATAACCCCAGGAAAGATGAAATTTTTTTTATTAAATAGAATAACGTAATTAATTTGATTAATAATTAAAAAATTAAATTTTTGACTTCAACTGCTATCTGTCGGAACTACATTCCTCGTGTTCATGTGAATATTGTCGGGAAAAACGGTCAAATTATGAAGATATAAGTGTGATTAAAGTAGTACTTTTAAGTACTGTTGGGAAATAAAGGAAAACAACTACATTAAGTAATGTAGTTGTTTTCAAATGCCTATTTAGTTATTTTTGATAGAATCTTGGCAATCCTTTTTTTTCTTTTAGCAAAAATGCAGTCAAAAGGGATTTTACTACATCTGTTTAAATTTTAAAAAAAATTCACACTATTACAAACCAAGAAATTTGACTGATTTTGAGTCCAAATATGGAATATGAATTTCCGAGTTTACCTGTTAAAATTTCCATAGATTAAAAAAAAAAAATGATGGGAGGCTGTCTTTTTCAAACAGCCGCTGGATGTTAAAGGCGTAGGACTACTTCACTCGCGTGACTCTTTTCCGATTTTCAATTTTTTTTTGTAACTTCGATTGTTACCCTTTATCTTTAAAATAAGATATTAGTTATGTTTTTAACATATGCAATTACTGAGATATACAGGATTGCATCACCAATTCATGCGTATTTTTGCCCAACTTTGTGACTCAGTAGTCGCTGAACTACAATTCCGATTTTCAATATATTTTTTTTGTAACTTTTGTTGTTACCCTTTATCTCTGAAATAAGACGTTAGTCATGATTTTAACATATGCGGTTACCGAAATATAAAGGATCTCCCATACAACATTTTTTGTGGAATTTTGGCGCATGAATCAAATTCCTCCCCGAGATCCCAATGCGAGGAACGTAGTCCTATGTTAAAATCACATTTCCAATGAAAATAGTTTACAATAACCAAATTTCATATGCAGTAAACTTTCTTCAACAAAATAACATATTTCAGAGCTAATTTAATCTAAAATTGCACAGAAGCTTCAATTCAATTTGGAACTTTTTCAAAAACAACTTGTTTTTTCCCAGTACTAGCAAAAAATCCAATCCTTAGGAATTCCAGCAATATATTAACATGTTCCCTCTTGAAATATTTAAACTGAATAATGCTTTTGTTATATTTCATACTGACTTACTTGAGAAAACAGATCTAAAACAAAAATGATAGAATGATAAAAAGTCAGATGTTGAGGGTTGCAATTTCTTAAATATTATATATGAAACAAATTAAGGAACAGGGTACAGCTTTGATATATGGCATCACTGGCGATAATTTTGCTTTGACGACTTTTTTCAACATCTTCAATATAGGACCCCATTGGCGATATTTTGTTTTGGTGGCTTAACAATACGATGTTTGGTTAGGCAACAAAAAGTCACCAATACAAGATTATCGCCAGTGATGTCATATATCAAACCTGTTCCAGGAACAGCTTTGATCATCAGCATCACTGGTGATATTTTGAAGACTTTTTTGTTGCGTAAACAAACATGGCATTGGTTGTGTTGCCTAAACAAACATGTTGACTGTTTAGTGGAACATTTTAGTCTTCTCTTGCTTACGCGTTCCGGGCAAATTTTTCTAACTTAAAAAAACATCAGCGGTTTCGCTTTCAGCAAAGCGGGAACCTCGTAGCTTCACTTTTTAATTTAATGTTATGAATCTAGGTTTTTTCTTAAATCCCCCAAAACGAGAATTTCTGTACCTTAAACTTAACTTTAACCAGAAAGTCACCGAAATATCGCCAGTGATGACGTATATCAAAGCTGTAAGCAAATTAATGCAATCATAAAATGAATGACAAGATTTTCATTTTTTATAATTAGAACACATATATATATGAAATTATAACAAAACAGAATGAAAGAAAAATTTGAGCACAATTATAAGAAATTGAAAGTTACAAAAATTCTGTTCTGTTTCACATATCCTCATTATTAGGTGACCAACCGTCTTCCTTCCAGGGGACGGTCCTTCTTTTGCAAGTCCTGTCCTTCCTTGAAAAGTGTTATCCTGCATGTTTTTATTATGCATTTATCATATTACAGTGTATATTCTGTATTAATGTTGCAAGGAATAAAATATTTCTTTTATTTACAATATTTTTTCTTCTAATTTATAAGTGTTCCCCGTTTCACTGCAAAAAAGTTGGCCATCTTATCATTATTTGCATGTTGCGATAATGTCGTTAAATGCGGGAACTTATCAGAACATATCCCCCATGTTGAGTGGAATCTGACTGTACCTACAGTAAATTTTCGATTATCCGACATTCAAGTATCTGGAAAGCTCAACTAACCGGAAAAATTAGAAAATTAGTTTTTCTAAAAATTTTACATCAGAGTGACAAAATTTAGCATGTGCACGCTGTTCCATTCACGTGGGTAATTTATTTCTGGAATGCACCGTCCACTCCGTACAGAGGGGCATAGAAGGGGAGAAAAAAGCAATATACACACGGGTGGCACCAGAGGGGGAACCGGGGGGCCAGGGCCCCCTGTCGGGGAAATTTTTCGTACGGGATATTCAACTGTAGTTGATAAATAATAATCAGGCGAAAATTTGAGACCAATTTCATTACACTCGTCCCCCCTGTCGGGGAGAACGGGCCCCCCGGTGGGGGGAAGGGGCCCCCCCCCCGTCAGGCAAACTCTAGCGCCATTCCTGAATATACAGTACAGTGATGCACACAGATTTGTTTTGTGTGGGAGGGGTTCAAAAGCAAAAGTGAGAACCAGAGAAAAAAATAGTTCCTCGCTGAAAAAACAAGACCTAAAAACGAAATGGACAACCAAAAAAAAAAAAAAATATATATATATATATATATTAAGGGATAGAATCGGTAAAAAAAAGGGGCTACAATCTCTTCCCCCCACCCACACATCACACTCAACTATCCGGACTTTTCAGGTATCCGGAAATCGGCGTTTCCTGAGCATGCCGGTTAGTTACTGTATATGAAACAAATTACTACACAATCATAACACAAATACCTGAAGGACATGATTCTAATCTTTTACAATTAGAACAGACATATATTAAGTTATAACAGAAAACCAAGCAATATGAAAGAAAAATTTGAGCATAATTAAAACAAATTCAAAATTATCAATAAATAATAACATATCAACTCACATGAAAAAGGCAATAGTTCCAATGACTCCACACACATGATAAGCATGGTAAAAGTCCGTGGTGTCAGGGTACTTTGAAGCAATGTATATAATGATCCACCATCCTGTAAAAAACTGAAGAGATACCTTACAATTAGGGCTAACATAAATATATGGATTGATTTACAGGATTAATGTCAATTTTAAAGCAAGATTAAGGTTATTTGGGATGAACCTGGCAATTCTTAGCAAGAGCAGAGTAACGTGCCTCTGGGTAACAATGGCAGAAGCACATTTAAACTTCCACACCACACCAACATGAGGATGTTTAACCTACAATGGATTTCCTGCAAAACAGGCGTATATACACATCAGATTTTCTACGAAATCAACTTCAGAACCCAAGATACAGCTACATAGGCATTACCAAATTACAGGTGAATGATGTAATATATATTTCTATATGTTTCTCTACCTTTAAAAAGAGTTTAATGAAATTAAATCTTTTAAGCATAGAGTTTAACAGTACACAATATCAATAATTGATGTTTTAAAGAAAATTCTTTTCAAATGACTCAGGACCAAATTTAAATGGATGTAAGGATACATCTGTAGTTTTTGCTGTACTGAAAATCTGAGACTGCTCATTGACTATACAGATAATTTCTGTCTCATTACAGAAAACTTTAAACCTGAGCATACAAGAACACTGTTGATATAACAAAATGTTTTACCTACAATTGCCTTTATAGAAACTGTGTACATCTTAGTGGAAATTTAATTCAAATGAGATAAATTCATATTTTGACTGCAGTAATAACAGAATATTAAAAATATCATAGCAATATTATTGGACACGCCATTTTCAGGCAGCGATATTGATAATTGGAGATAAAAGATTTATAAATACAGTACACTCTCTATTATCTGTGTGTGGATTATCCGTGCTCATTCCGGACTCACAAAAAAAGTTAAAGAGAAACATTTTCACGCTTATCATGCATGTAGAATCGAAGCTGATGTTCGATCGAAAGATTAATTCCATGAAACTAGTGAGCCATGACGGCAGAGGCTAAAGAATAGATTTTTTCCTCCATGTGCGATCTCTACTGGTTCAACCCCTAATTTTCCGAGAAATTAATCATCTAGATCATTCTCGTACGAACACGCTTCTGCCTGACACGTCATTCTTTAACTTCTTCGTCCTCTTTCACTTGCATACGTGTTCCTTTAGTTTTTGCACCTTGTTTATCGTCAGTTAGTAGCGTGAAATTTTCTATTGGTAAAAATGAGTGGTTTGAAACTAAAACGAAACGTTTTAAATGTTAAACAAAAATTAGAAATCCTTCAAGAACTTGATAATGGAGAATCAGCTAGTACTGATGCAGAAGATGCACTAAATAAAGGAAATGCAATTTCTCATTCTGTTGCTCTACAATCTGTGGAAACTTTGTTAGATTATATGGGGCAAAGAGGATTTGATTACGGTGACATTACAGCAGTTCGTCAAATATGTGTCAATATACGAAAAGAGATGAACAAACAGCAGAAGCAAAGACGCACTGCAGATTTTTTTAAAGTGGTAAATATTAAAAGAAAAATTCCTAGTTTGATGTTATACAGCATTCAAATGTAAGTAATTTTTATATATTTGTACTGATGTTGCTTTTTTCTTTAATAAAAAGGAATTTTTGGATTATCCATGTTTTTCTATTCTCCGTGCGATCCCTCCCGGTGCTTAACCCGTATAATTGGGAGTGCACTGTATTATTATTAACATGTACTTAACAACAGATAGGTCTATGGCTAATGAATGTAACAAATTTCCTCGTACTGAAGACCTGTTCTCAAATTAAGGGCATGAGTTGGGATATCAAAAATCTACATAATCTTATTTGGTTAGACATAAATAAGACAATACAGTGCTGTCACAAGTTTGGAAAACTTTTACTAACTATTTGGTCTTAACTGCGTTAAATTAAAAGCCAAATTTGACTAGTTATCACCAGAAAAAATTTTAATTTGACAACCATACCATGTTTCTAAATTTAATCATCCCATTCTTTACACAATGGCTGCTAAAATAAAAACATCAATGATTTAAAAGCACTGAATATTTCCAACAAATATACGCACATTTTAAAGGAAAATTTTTCAGTCAAAGTGGGTTATTTTTTGTATAAAAACTGTAAAATTCGAAATAAACCAAAGTCATCATAATCAAGGACAATTTGTACTATGAAAGTCATCAGTAACAGAAAAAGAATTTAAGCAATTTTTCCCGATTTTAAAAACATATAATGACTTCAACTGAACATTAATTATGAAGCATTTAAGCATTCTTTAAAACTTCTAAGTTAAAAAAAAATGAACAGATAAATTTTAGACTGGAAGAAAAAAGTCATTTATTATTTTCATATCTGAATGAAACCTTTACACATGAAAGCACAAAATTATGCATTTAATTAAATAACAAAGGGTAAGACTTAAGAACAATGTGCGGTTTCTCGCCAAACTGGGAAATTGCGCCAATCATCCAAAAAGTCGCCAAATATCCGCCATCTTGAATGGTGTCAAGATGGCGGCGGTTCTACTGACAGCCGTAACAAAAAAATGTAAATAGTAAATAAAATTGGAAATAGCACAGAAAATTGCAAATACTGCATAAAATTTTATGAAATTTAACATGAATTTTCTGACATTCTGGCACAAATTAGAAATTCTGGCAAAGTTTTAGGGTTGCCTACAAAATGAAGAAGGTTACCACATTTGGCGATAAATTAATTTGGCGCGGGAAAAGAATTCAACTTGGCGGACCGCACATTGTTCTTAAGTCGAGCCGAATAATCAACTGGTAAAAAAAAACAATTACAGAACTAGGGATACATTTTAAAAATATTGAAATAAACTTGGTTTCACTAAAAAGCAAACATTTGGAAGAAGGAAAAGATATTTCAAAATCTCACCAAGCATCCAGCTACAATCGAAGCAACAGAATTTCTCTTTTCACCTAGTTCAAGCCATTCAGGCCTGTTAAAATGAATATTATCCAAACAACCAGACATTATATGTTACTTTATAAACACCGCCAAGGAAATTTACGACAATTACGGATGATTAAATTAAAACAAAATTTCTCAGTTTCTTTTTCTACTGACAGACAATAAATAGTTAACATCACTTCACTTCATAAAACAGACTAATTTATTATTGCGAAATAATAAATGTATTAATAATTGCAATGAGCAAACGTATTTATAATTTGAAACTATTGCTGATTCATAGAATCCGAAACTGTTTGTAATGTATCAGTACTTTTTTAGTTGTTTTATATTTTATTCTGAAATTATAACTTTTATCCGTGACTGGCATTATGCATCGGTTTATTTTCTTCGATGAGTTCAGCTGTTGAAATTGGCATCACAACAAAAAAGTCATTCTGAAATTGAATTGAACCATGGCGGGTGTACTTTTTGAAGATATTTTTGATGTCAAAGACATTGATCCAGAAGGAAAGAAGTTTGATCGAGGTAAGTTGGAATAGCATTTCATAATTTGAATACTTTTAAAGCAAAGAATGTATGCACTAAGTTAAAAATAATTTAAAATTCTGCGCACGTAACTCGATCAGCTGATCACGTGCATGGATTTTCCGGCTTATGACACTCGTTGCTCACTGACATATTATTTACAACAAATTTTTCGCTTGTCTCCATCTGAAGATTTTAAAAAACAAAACCTTCTTAGTAAGTTAGTAAAGAATATTTCTTACTGTCTCATATTGTTACTTTTCTTTTCATTTCAACTATTGTGACTTTTCAAGAAAATATTTAAACTATGTGGAGTGTTCTTTTTAATAATTTTTTTTTAATTCTATGATCTAACATGAGCAGACAAATCTTGTGTCTAGAATTTCAGAGTTAAAAACGTTTGTGTTGTCAACTGCAGTTCATGTTATGGTTAATGTGGAGTGTACAGTACACACTTTCTTCGTTTCTCTTAGGATCGCCAACTTTTTGCCGCCAGGAGCAGCGATGAGAGAACATTTGTTTTGGACGCGTCTAGATGTTTTCAACGAGTGACAAGCGCTCATACGCACAAATTCATCTTTTTATCGGTGTTTTGCTTATCAGGCTATATTGCCCCACGTTTCGATTGGTCTGTTTTCTTCAACTCTTCGATGCAATTGGTTGATAAATTCGAATTTGAATAAAACTTCGTTTGGAATTCTTCGGATGCAATATTGGTTCAGTACCGTGTATGTTATTCTGTGTGTTTCATTTCTCAATGAATAAGTGAAGCTACGATTATATCGCTATGCTGAAAATGAAGCCGCTGATGTTTTTTTATGTTAAAAAATTTGCCCGTTATATTGCTTGAAATGCCGCAGGCATTGCGTGCGGAAATTGTCGCTTTCGGAATTTTCTAAAAAACGTGGATTCCTTGATGAAAAATGAAAAAGCGGAGCTACTAGTTTCCTGCTATGCTGAAAGCGAAGCCGCTGTTGTTTTTTTAAGTTAAAAAATTTGCCCGGTACACACTTGAAATGCCACAGGCATTGCGTGCTCAATCTCTCGTTTTCAGGTGATGCATATGCAAGAGAGCAATAAAAAGCATACTGCACATCCCAAACAGTATTTGGCGACGGCACATGAAATTGTGCCTAGAAGAATTGGCAAGAAGCAGGCTGGCACCGTAAACTCCAGGTTTACCGAATGTCACGAATCTACCTTCTTTTTAAAAAATTCCAAAATGAGTTCTTGCCTGAAAACATAAACACCGCAGTTGTTAAAAATGTATGAACTAAAGTGTCAAAATTAAGACTGTTAAAATTCCAAATGAAATGTTATGTAAATTCTATTAAATCGTCCAATAAAATTTAAATTGGCGCATAACTGACCTATCAAGATGAAGCTTCAAAGCGCAGAAATCTAATTTAATGCTGTGCACGCCAGACACTAATTTGAACGTCACTGTGCAACCAAAACAAATGTGAACATTTCGCTAAACCATCTTCCTCCTGGCATCAAAAAGTTGGCGATGGAAAGCAAGGAGAAATGGCTCCGTACCCTAAACTTTAATCAGAAGTTTTACCCTTGTTTATTGACTTTTACATTTGCTGTACTATTAGGTCATCAGGATTTCTCTGTACTTGAGATTCTAATATATGGTTGGATGACTGTTGCACACTGGATTTTGTGTCCATCTATTAATTTGTGTGACTTTGCAAACAAGTATTGGAAAGTTTGCAATATTGTAAACTTTAGGTATCTATGTTTCTATGACTGTCGTAGCTTGGTGCATTGTTATCCTATGACATAAATTATTCACTGTTGTCAGTTATAACAATTAACGTTCCTCATATTTTCTTAGGATAGTTATCAATTTTATCTTGTGAGATAAATGGCGATTGTCTCGTGTAAAAAGAGTCATCAATCACTTCCTTGTTAGAATGTGAAATTGTGTTCTCTATTGTCCTTTGATTATTTGCCACATATTTCTTGCAGTGGTAACTAAATTCCAACAAATGATTCAAGTATCTTCTTAAGCCTATCAGTGTCTTAGGAAGTTTAAATTGCACCCGGGGCATGGTATTATTTTTACACCCCCTCAATGTATTTTACTTTAAAACCAGCGGGAGTGTCCTCCCCTAAACTTTCTGGAATACTTCTCCAAAAAGGTGCCGTTTCCCCTTCCCCTGCGTGGCTAAAAAATTTTGAACCTATTGTTACCCAGAATCCAATGACTATCAGAAGGTTTTTCATTATAGTGATTGAAAAATATCTAGGCAAAGAATGAAATTCAAAGAGATGCACAACGATTTTCCTCTCTTACCGGCTCAAGGACAAACTGACGTAATTCGCTACTTCGTGATGAAATTCCTCTCCGTTCTTGCAGTACGCATGCGCGTGGAGATAATGGATTCTCTTCAAAAGTAAATTATACGGACCGACAGACAGTCAACCCTTTGACGGATTGGGCCCAAAATTTTATATGGACCTACATTCATGACGATAAAACTGTGTATAAAATTTCATCCATCTGGCTTTTCAAGTTTTTGAGTTATAGCGTTCGCATGACCGCGGACATACAGACTTCCCGTTGACGGATTTTGTCCAAAATTTGATAGAAACCTACAAATTATGTTTAAAGACCACATACCAAATTTCATCCCCGTAGCTCTAATAGTTTTCGAGTTATCGTGTTCACAGACAGACATAATTCCAAAATTGTGTTTTTCGGACTCGGGGAGGTCTAAAACGTGGAGATTCTTCAAAATCTGGAGTTTGAATTTTTTGACGATTACAATACTTTCTCTTTGTATACTTCGTATACGAGAAAGTAAAAATGAAAAAAACACATAAATGTTTTGACTCCATAGTGCGCCCTAAAACTATCACTCAGGGCATTGATATCTCCCTTGCTCCCTCATTCACTACACCTCTGAAAATAATCAGCTGCATAGGGTGCTACGAGGCCTTGGGATTTTTTTTTGTGGTACTTTCAAAGCAATTTAATTTGGTGCTTTCATTTAATTTACAAAGCCCATGCACTCAAACTTATTCAAATCAAAATAAAGTATTATTTAAATTTAACTTTGTTCTAACATCATTCCTAATTAATTACTTGTTGCAAGTTTTATCCTATGTTGTTTTATAAATTCTAAAAAAAATTGTCCGTATCTTACCAACAATAAAATTCGTGCTATCTCACTGTGAGACATTAAACAGCATTATTTTTTATTAGAGCTCCTAAATTTCAGTATTTTTAAATTTAAAAAAGTAATCATCGTTCTAATTTCAAATTTAATAGCTCTAAAATAGTGAAATAAAATTTTCTATCGATTGATATAAAATTTATCTTGCTATGATCAGTAGTTCCTGAAAGATTTTAAATTATATTATTCATATATTTAAAATTAATTTCTGTTTAAATAGAAAGTAGTAAATTACATCAGTGTTATATTATGCGCATGATATACTTAGTTTGGACATCACGTTGTATCTGATTATTTATTGCAATCGTGATAATATAATTTGATAATATTTTTTGGCAACGTTTGACAAGCAGAGAAGTGCTTTGTTTTGATAAGAATTTCAAAAAAGAATTCCTTTGAAATGTTAACTTTTGACTTGCGTTTGACTTTACTTCGCTGAGCCTGTGTTTTTACATCGACAGCTCTATGTTGCACTTTCAAGGTCTAGGAACCCCAATCATGTTCAAATTTACACAAAGACATCTAAAGTACAAGGAAAATTGTTAAACAACGGAAAATATTTCACACGGAATGTTGTTTACCGAGAGGTTTTTTGAATAAAGAAATATGTAAATAAAAAAATATTTCCTGTCATAAAACATATATTTTATTTGTTTTCAATCAATGTTAAACATTTCTATTTGAAGAGGCAATTTGCACTATGACGGGTGATTTTCTAGTTTAAGAATGTTATGAAAAAGTTTTGTAATTTTTAAAAAACTTTTGTAACTTTTTAAACTTTTTGTATAAAATTACTTTTAAATCTGAATTTTGCTTTTTTACTTTCTCGTATACGAAGTATACAAAGAGAAATTATTGTAATCGTCAAAAAATTTGAACTCGAGATGTTGACGAATCTCCACGTTTTAGACCTCACCGAGTTCGAAAAACACAATTTTGGAATTATGTGTGTCTGTGAACACGATAACTCGAAAACTATGAGAGCTACGGGAATGAAATTTGGTATGTGAACTTGACACATAATTTGTAGGTTTCTATCAAATTTTGGACAAAATCCGTCAGAGGGAAGTCTGTATGTCCGAAGTCATGTGAACTCTATAACTCAAAAACTTGAATAGCTAGATGGATAAAATTTGGTACACAGTTTTATCGTCATGGATGTAGGTCCGTATAAAATTTTGGGCCAAATCCGTCAAAGGGTTGATTGTCTGTCGGCCTGTATAATTTACCATTGAAACCAATCCGCTGTCTCCACGCGCATGCGTACGGAAGCAATCGTGTGTGCTCGTGAAAAGAGCGAATTACGTCAATTTGCCCTTGAGACGGCAAGAGTGAAACCTAGCAGTGTGCGATAGATGCGTTTTAATCGGTACGCATCTCTTTGAATTCTTTACCTAGATATTTTTCAATCACTATAATGAAAAATGTTCTGATAGCCATCGGATTCTGGATAACAGTAGGTTCGAATTTTTTTAGCTACGCGGGGGAAGGAGAAACGGCACCTTTTGCGGGAAGTATACGAGAAAGTTTAGGGGTAAACACTCCCGCTGGTTTCTCTATATGTGTTGGGAGTATACGAGAAAGTTTAGGGGAGACCATTCCCGCTGGTTTCCTTTTTAGCTGTCTAAAACTAGGAATCATAACAAAAGCTATAGTGACCGGGAAAGCTAGCTTATTTTGTAACTAAATTTTACCTATACTTCGGGATACTTTTAGATGTCAGTAAATTTTTTGCCCCCTCACTTATTTCATCCAATCGCCGCCCATCATAACATATGTTGGATAAGAACTATATAGACCTGAATAATGTTCTATGAGAATACAATTTATTAGAATCAAAAAATAAAAATTCTTGCATATGCAGTGGAATCTCCCTATAACGAAATCGCTTAGTTCCAATTAAAAAATTCGCTATAGAGAAAATTTCGTTGTACGGAGATTAGAGATTTTTGCAGTTATTTAAGTGAATGTAACAAATCTTTTAGTATGCGCGATAAGTTCAAAAATATTTAATTATGACTTTCAATTAAAAATGAAGTAATATTTATTATAAATTTGTTAAAATTATGCTAATTTTTATTGTATAAATAAAATGCTCAAAAGTGAAGACAATTCACCAATTTAGAGAATAATATGTACTAGTACGGATAAACATAACATGCGTATTGTCACATCCATTTGCTGTTTCCACCCCGATTCTTGGAATCTTGACCCGTAGAAATGTTGCTCCGTCTGTAGAAACCCAGGTCCCCACAACTGCATTACCTTTCACATAGCATTCTATTGTTATGTGTTATCTCTGGAATGAACAATGCGAGTGGTTCCAGAAACAGGCACGTGTGAACGATTTGTTTGCACAGAAATTAGCAACTTTCTTCAAAAATGACAAAAATCGAAAAGATAAAGGTCTGAAAAAATTCGTTATAGGGAGACAACCACTTCTTTATATGGAGAATATTTTGAATATTATTTAACATTCCGATTAAAAATTTCGTTATAGGTCGAAATTCGCTGTAGGGAGACTTCGTTGTAGGGAGACTCTACTATACAGTAGAGTCCGCTTAATGTGATCGCAGCTAATGTTATCATTCGCTCTATATTATCAAAAACCACTGGTCCCGAACCAACGTATTCAAATGTACACAAAATTATTCGTTTTGTGTGATCACTACATCGTTTATAGTACAGAACAGAACGCCGTCTCCTACCCCCGTACCCGTGACCAGACCGGTCACTGAACGGTTTGATGGGCAAGACACGGGAATTTTATTTACGACTAGCAGTACGCGCACGGCGTTGCCCGTGGAATCACGACTTTAACAAAATGAGGGAAAAAAACCGCCCACAATGACATGAAAGAGTTGTGAAAACAAAATCAAAACGAAAGATACACATTTTTTGATTTTCCTCCTTATTTTTTTTTCGCGCTACAGTACAGAATACGTTAATCCAAAACAATATTACAAAATTGGAACGTGAAAATGATTATTATACAGCAAGCAAAATATAAATGAAATCCGAAAATAATAATCGAAGTAATTCATTCAGGTGAAGATCATGACGTATCCTGCGCGTCCGCCAATCAAAATTGGCATCAACGTTCCGAAGAAGTGCCGCGCGAGGAACTCGATCGAGAAAAATAACTCTTCAACGGCCCAGAAAGAAATGAATTTAAAAAGAAACGGGAAAAGATATTTTAACCGTTCTCGTTTTAAATCTGACAGAACCGTTCTAGTTATAAGCTGAAAAAATTGAAAATAATAGTGTTATTAGAAAGTCGGATGCAACAAATTTAAAAACAAAACTAACATTTAGATGGCAAAACTGACTATTTTTAAAAAATTCTCAAAATTCAGTAAATTACGTTAGAAATTCAAACATAACTTTATTAGAACGGAAATCGCGTGCTGTTTCCGATGGTGTGTCTATTTTTGTCGTACAATTATTTGAAACTATTCTATTGAGAAATTAGTGCGAAAAATCAACCAAAACAACGCAAAACATTAAATAAAAAAAAATTCTGGATTAAAATTTAAAATTTCGGCTTAGAGGTGCATTCAGTCACCATTACGACTACCTGTGTGCCAAATTTCATGGCTGTAAGTGCGATAGATTCGTCTGGACATCGCAGACAAACACACTCAACACACATGCACACAAGCATTGCCTTTTATAAGTATAGATATAAAAAAAATCACCAGATATTTACACTATGCACAGCACAGGCATTTTCACTTTTACACTATTAGTTCGTAATAGTCTCATTTTCTTTAGATGTTGTTATACCTTTCTTTTATTTGAAGGGGGAATGTCCGGTAATTGAGCTACTAAGTTCGTCTCGCTGGAAAGTTGAAGGCTAGGGAGGCCGGAAAAGATCTCTGTTCTCGCTAATGAATTTGATAATCCCGCGAATTTTCTGCCTGGAGACGAGGTTATTGGCGACCCTTTTCAGCCATTCTTGTTCGAAGTTTGGCGCTGGCTTCCTCATATGCCAAGACACTGTATAAATACACTCCGTGGCATAGTGAAGTGCCGTGCCAATTCCACCACAACTGCAATAATCGCTGTCAGACAGGTGAAACCTTCTGAGTTAGGCAGGGGTAGGTCCATGTTGAGAGAAGTAGATAACATCCTCTCTAATCCAGTTAGTGGGACGGAGACTAAGGCTCCTTGCACACACACCGATTCGTGTCGACCGGTTTCAGACCGGTCTGCAACATTCCATTAGTAGTGTATAGAGAACAGTTGGAGCTTGCACACGTACCGGCGCCTGCATAAAACCGATCGGCTGCCGAGAATTGCCACTGCGCTTCGCCGACATCGGCAGCTGCGGGGGGTCCCAGTGACACATGTAAATCTACTAGCGCTTGCACACACGCCGATTTCTTTCATCCGGTTTCTTGCAGACGTTTCCAGTAGCATATGTAATTCTTCTGACGCTTGCACACACACCGGTTTCAGCCGATCGACTTCGCTCTCGTGGCGAAATAATAAAATTAGTAACATTTTGAAAAAAATATTGAACAATATTTTTAGGGGTATTTCTTTTCTTTATTGATATTTTCAGTATAAGGATGAGAAAATTACTTATACACAAAGAAATTTTTAATGGATAGTTAAAAAAAGATGATTATCAGTGGCGGATTAAGCTTGTTAAAAGACCAAGCGCTGGAACATTTAGGGGTCTCTGAAAATATATATATATGCTTTTTACATTTTAACAAGTCGTTTTTTTTATTTTAAAATAATATTACTGATTCCGCATACATTCCGTACTTTTATTTCTATTTTTAATTACATTTTGTACTTGCTATATTATTTGTTTTTAATTAGCTTAATAAATCTTTGTTGAATAATTACAATGTTTTAAAGTTAGTGATAGTTAATTAAACATAATTTTCTAGTGAATTTTTATTTAACATAATTCGCTTTTAAATAAGAATAATTCTCAAAACAACCTTACTCTCCGGCAGCCTTAGAAATAAATATAAATTTGCTGTTTTCACCTTGGTTTTTCCCTTAGTTTTGATTTATTAACGCAATAAATGAAAATTCAAATTTTTTCGACTGTAGAAGTGATTGCTTTCCGCAGTGTTAGATTATTATCACAAGAATTTTTAATATTAACACATTATAATTTGGTTGTATTGCCAAGTCAATTTTTAAGGTGTCCGCCTACGTTGCGAACCAATTTTCTGCCGAAAATCAAAAACAATTTTTTTCGTTTCACTTCACTTTTATTTCTAAATGTAATCCCAAAACTTATTTTATTTTACTAGAACGATAATCGGAAAGGAAATTAGAATCCTTTTAGTAAAACTTAATAGCTGATAATGGGAAAACTAAACAAGCATTTGTTTTGACGACAGTATTTTTGTACAAGAATGTACAAAAGGGCGCAACAAAGAAGCGTTTTTCAGTGTTCTAACTTAATATTTATTTCTTTTTAGTTGCGATTTAGAGTTACTTTAGTTTGAATTAGCCGTCTTCGGCGACCAGCTTGTTTGACGGAAATATGATTTCAATTGAATCTTGTATAATTTTATATTCATGGATGCTTTAACAATGTAATTTTAAACTTCAGATTGCTGTAGATTATTTAACCCATGTTCTGTTAGCGGCCTTGCGCCTATTTTGTTCATTGTTTGCATAATGTACGTAATGGAGTCAAATAACTGACCATACTATATGACATCTAATCCCAAAACTTCTTTTATTTTACAAAAACGATAATCGGAAATGAAATTAGAAACATTTTAGTAAAACTTAATAGATGAAAATGGAAAACTAAACAAGTATTTGTTTTTCATTGCATTCACTTAATAATTCACTTAGTATTTATTTCTGTTTAGTTGAAATTTAGTATAGTTTTAAGAACTAGATAACACTTGAACTTTGTAATTAATTTATGACCCAATATAGGCTTTCGAGGCTATGTGCCTGAATTTTGTATAATGTAAACTGTCGTTTTATATGACGTTCAACAAACACTGAGAAACATTAGAAGTAAATATAAATTTGTTGTTTTTACGTTGGTTTCTCTTTTAGTTTTGATTTATTAACGTAATAAATGGAAATTCAATTTTTTTCGAATGTCGAAGTGATTGCTTTCCACAATATTAATACATTATAATTTGATTTTATTGCCAAGTCAATTTTTAAGGTGTCCGCCTCAAAAATAAACATTTTTTTCGTTCTGGAATATGATTTCAATTGAATTTTTAATTATATATATATTAATATATAATTTTATATTCATAATTTTATATTCATGGCTGCTTTAAAAACCTTACTTACCCTAACGTAAGAGCAAGTCTCTCTTCTGATGTAATACTATTTCTCATTTTCGAATTCTTACGAATAATTTTGGTTTTAAGCCGTTGATGCAGTTTGTTGAATGATGGTATTGTCATGCGAAAAAAATTGAAGAACTTGTTCTCATGCTTTTGAAGTTCTTTCAAAAGTGTATGAAATATTCCTATTTGCTCCCTTTTCTAGTTGATTGCATGAACCCAGTAATTACTCTTAATCCTACGACGCCTGAGACGTCGGTAAAGCAACCACATAGCAGCAATACGTTTTGGATTCATTTTAACTTCAGAAAAAAAACTGTATTCGAGAATGACCTGATGCACATCCGATATGAAACCGACCGACACGAATCGGCGTGTGTGCAAGGAACGCATTGTCTGCAAAAAACCGAGCATTTTCAAAACCGGTCGACACGAATCGGCGTGTGTGCAAGGAACGCATCGTCTGCAAAAGTAGACTATTTTCAAACCGGTCTGCAAAAATCGGTGTGTGTGCAAGTAGCCTAACTGAGGGCATGATGTTAAAGATTTTCCTGCCTGTATCGCCATTATTCCATGAGGTGTGCCACTCCTCAAGCATCCTCTTCCGGAGGAGGTCTTTTATGTGCGATTTAGGAAGCTTAGTATGTGAATAGGGTTGCCCATTAGGGTGGATCGAAAAGTATAGGAAAAAAATTTTTTTTTGAAATTCTTTTTGGCATGGGGCGGGAAAGTTGTGTCTTAAGTATATTAGTTTATATAATTTTTTTTATTGAAATTCATTCATATCTTCCGGTGCCCCAACCGCTTCAAAAATAGTTAAAAATTGAATTTTTTATGAAAATTTACAATTTTTTTTGTTTTGTTTTGAAATTATTTTCGGCATGGGGTGGAAAAGTTGTGTCTTAGGTATATTAGTTTACATATGTTTTTTTATTGAAATCCATTCATATCTTCCAGTGCCCCAAGTGCCCCAAAAATAGTTAAAAATGACATTTTGGGGGGGAAATTTATAAAAAAATATTTTTAAAATTTCCTTTAGCGCCGGGTAAGAAAGTTTTGTTTTGGGTATATTAGTTTGCGTTTTTTATTATTATTAAAGTTCATTCATATCTTCTGGTGGCCCGAAATCCCTCCAAAAAGTTAAAAATTGACATTTTTACAAATATCTATTAAAAATTGTGAATTAATGAAAAATATTTTAAAAATTGGCAGATTATTCAAGTATTAAAGCGTAAGCTTATAAATAATTATAATTTTATAATAATACATGAAGTATAAATTTAATAGTCAAAGCAATAAATCACAAAACTTATAAAAAGTGAACTTAATCATAGATTTTTTAATTCTATTAGTTTGAAGATTTACATATTTCTAAAGGATGTCATCCTTTTTGATAATAATGATAATATAATGCTTGATAAGACTTCTTGATTGTATCCTATTCAATATGAAGCCGTGTCTCTTCTCTTCTCCATATACACTTTCCGACGCTTCAAACACTATGAGAAAACACCTTTCTACAGCTTGGGCATGACATGGATATTTTGACCATTCCTCCGTCTAACTTTTACCATGTCCTCTGTCTAACTTTTACCATGTCCTCTATTTATTTAAATGGCACATTCAAAATAAGAGGTGGTTCAAATGTCCAACTCGTTGCCAGTTAATAAGTGCAAAAAAATCCTTTGCTTTAAAGTCTATTTTTGGTACTTGAAAATTCTTATTCTGACGATCCTCTGTTTTCATTTCTAGCACAAATTAGTTTTCGTAGTACTAAAGACCTTATATTCTCTCTGTTATCTGCGAGAATTGACAATAGCAAATTTTCAGGATGACAAAAGAAGCTATTTCGTTAAATAAAAGTGTGTACTATATTTCTTAAATTGGGTTCCAAATATCTAAAAAATGAAATAAGTCTCCAAATATGCAGCGCTCCTTCTGTTATGGAGGGCTTTGTCTTGACATGGAACCTTACAGGTTGCATATACCTTCATAATATATGTTGCAAGAATAATAAGATGGTCAGATGGTTTTTCTGTGACCACATACAACCTTAAAATTCTACCTGCAATTGTTAGCCACCTTGAGTGAACAACTGGAACAGGCTTTCTTAATTCCAGGTCAGAATAACATTCACCGCGTGATATCGCTAGGCAAATATCATATAGATATTGCTGATCATTGCTGAGAACCATTCTATCTATATTATGTGGCATATTCTCCACATTTATTGAAGAAAAAGGAGCTACAGGTAGCTCCTCGTAGGTTTTGATTGCTTTACCAAGTGGTCGACAAAATTCTTTAGGATCAGCTGTTGCCCATCCAAAGAATTTAGTAGATGACGGAGAGGTAACTCATTTGTTTGAAACAAACAAATTCACCATTGTAATGGTCTATTGAGGCAAGTTCCATTAAGCGAATAATACCTTCCTTGTGCCCAGTATTAACATTTGTTCCATCGCATCCAATTACTGTTAGCCCATTTAATCGCATATTATGTGTTCCAAAAAATTGAGTATTGCTTCTTTTATGGCTTTAGCTCTTCCTGTTTCAGCAGTAACATGTCCGATATACACAGGTAGGTTCATTTATAAGAGTGTAATGCTCCTCTTTTGTGGTCTTTGGGTAGTACCTTGTGTCCTTCTTAATTAGCACTTTTGTGTTGTCTTTCCTCCCATCGAAATACAATCCGGTTAAAAGAGACCAAGACACTGTTAACTTAGTAGACTTTGCAACTGCATTTTAAAGCTTTTTACTCTGTCTACGAATTTTATTGCGTTCTACCACATGCGAAGCCTCGTCTTCTTGTACAATTCCAATGTCTTGTAGAACAGCACTGGCAAATGAAGTAGCTGTTCTATCTGAAACTCCGTATCTATCACATTCCATTGCTAAGGTAAGGAAATCTAAACGATTTTATGATTGATATTCCAAAGTAATTACATCCGTATCTGTATACAAGGACGAAGACATAGGGTTGATCTCAAGTAGCTCCATTGATTGAGCATGAGCAGCATCAGTTTTGATCATTTTACGTTTTATTCTTTTGTCTTCCATCTGTTTTCTTTCTTCCTTTTCTCTTTTTTTTCAGTAGCAATTACTTCCACTTCTAAAATAACCATTTTTCTTTCTAATATTCGATCTTTTATAAACATTCGCTCAGCAAGTGGAATGTTCATGTGTTTTTGAAATTTACATGTATCGAAATTTGTACACTTACAAAATGTAATATCGAACAAACACGATATTTTTTCAGTACGATAATTTTTCAATTTTTGTTGATATTTTTTATCATTCCTTCGCCCTCTCCTCTACGTTTCTCGTTGTAAAATCGTTTTCTTAACACATTTTTAATTTTTGATTTTTAATTCGAAATTTGCATAAAAAACGTTTTTTCCACAAATATTTAAGCGTTTTGGGGCACCGGAAGATATTAAACAAATTTGAAAAAATTTTGCATATATGCTAGTACACTTAAAAGACAACTTTTGCACCCTATGCCAATTATTTTATCCACACTTTGAATTTTCGATCCACCCTATTGCCCATGTTGTGTTGAGTCTTTTGCCAGTTGGTTTGCTCTCTCATTGCCTATATTGCCTGCATGTGCTTTAACCCAAGAGACTTTTATTCTTGGATTTGTAAGAAGGATTTTGAAAATTTTTCTTTGCTGTTTCGTTTGTGCTCTTTGAATTGGAAGATGCCATGATACTTGCTCTATTGTCTACGTGTATTTTAGAGGTATTGTGGTTTGGCAGATGAGATGCGTATATTACTGCTTCGTGAAGTGCAGTGAGTTCAGCTTGAAATACGGTGTTGCTGTCGTTGAGTTTAGCAGACCACTGGTAGGCCCCGATGTCATTGGTCGAGACGCAGAAGGCAGCTCCAACTCCGTGTTCGGTTTTCGAGCCATCTGTGAAAATATTTATAATGTCTTTTCGGGCTATATTTGCTTCTCCGTCTTCAAAAGAGATTTGGATCGGTTTGAGACGCTCTGAAGGATGAGTGGACCAACCTGTTGCCTTCATCTCCAGATCTTGCGGTTGGGTATCTGTAATGTTAGGGGGAAGAGGGATTCTTCGGCGATAAATTGATGTAAACCTGGCTTCGAACTGTAATTGCATGTGTAGGGTGTGGGATGCTGAGTATGGTTTGTAACGCTGCTGTTGGAGTGGTGCGATAAGCTCCCGATATATGGAGTAGGAATGGCCTTTGAATCAAAGAAAGTTTCCTCTTCATTTTGAATGTTGGATTTAGACACCAAGCTGAAGATCCGTGGGCCAGCATTCTCTCAATAACCCTTTTGTAGAGAGTCCATCTGTGTATCTGAGAGATTCCCCAATTGCCACCTGCGATTCGGTACCTGCGTTTATAGTACAGTACAATTAGGTCAAAACCCAAACATCCAAAGAGAGAAGTTCTCTTCAGCGCCAAATTGCTTCATACTCTCACCGTAGTATGTAGTAAAAGGTCACGCGACTTGGGGCGTGGGGTTGCGGGGGGGGGGGTGGAAACAGGGTTAAATGGTCATTTTTCACAGTTTTTCGAAGATATCTCGAAAACTATTGAATTTTCAAATTATAAGTGAATTAACAAATTTAAGAGCGTAAAATTCTCTACAAATACATACTTTTATTTTTCTTCCAGCTTTAATAGTTTCCGAGATAATGGATAATGAAATGAAAAATTGATTTGGATAATGAAATCCAAAGGTTGCTGTCATCTTGGATTTCTTCCCCCCTATTCAGTTTTTCCTGAATATTTCGAAAAATATTCAATATTCAAATTGC